>VZRU01005591.1:23723-54040 GCA_013398155.1 Pedionomus torquatus | reverse complement strand
TTATTATATATAATAATATATTATTATATTTATATTTATTATTTATTATAAAAATATACTTTTTATACTATTATTTTCTTAATAATATTATTACATTATCTTTTTATTGTTAATATTTAATTAAAGCTGGTTTTAGTTTTTTCCAACCCATAACACTCCTTCTTTCCCTCCCTTATTTTCTCTCCTTTCCCCTTCTCAGAAGAGAGAGGGGTTAATAGAAAACGTGCCATTTATTTAGTGGCCAGGCCAGCCTAAACTGTGTCAGGAAGCAGTAGCTAAAGATTTCCAAACACCTAAATATTAATTGTATACATCACTAAAATTCATTTGCAAATCTTGCACAGTATTTGTGCCAGAGCTACAAAACACACTCTGTCAGTCTTTCTCATTTCTCATCTTCCCAACCAAAATAAAAATATATCTTTTTCATATTTTTATATACCAAAGAGGCAACATCTTGTATTATTTAAGCTTGACTTCTCTTTTTATGGAATAGTAGTATTAACGGGCATAAGAAAAAGCTCTTTCCAGAATTATCTTGACTATGATTTTTTATCTAAAATATGAGGCTATGAAAGTAGGAAATGCAGAGACCTTCTTGAGGGCCCATATAATAACACACTGGGAAGAAACATAAATGCAAAGAATGTGCAGCACTATTAAGAAATGCATTAAAAAGCCATTTTTCTTTATACATACTCGATATTAAGGCTTAATATTTAATGCCAGAAAAAAACTCATTAATGTTTGGTAAGAGCCTACAAGTTTAGATGAATATTAGAAGGTAATAGGAATTTAACAGTATAACAGAGTTCCTAAAATCTAACACAATCTCAGAAAAAGGTGCATTATGTAGTCTTGACAATTTCATAGTTAGATCAATTTTATTTAAATATATGTAGGCCAAAATGTGTATTACAAGTCTTTAAAAATGTGTATCCTTCATATTTCTCATGACATATTTTTTAACATGCCACAGTCTTTTAAAGCATCTATAGTTAAAATAAAGGCAACTTGAAGCTAAATATATAATCTAATCAGGATATGTAAGAAAAATATTTCCCATGAAAGACTTGAAGAAGAGGAGGAAAAGGCAAGGACATGAAATATTATGTGATGTCCAACATCCAAGCATAAGAATTGAAAAAAGAGCAATTTCTTGCATTGTTCCATTTTGCAATCTTTCCACTTTGGAACTCAGAAGTGCCTAAAGCAGTTACCGTCAGTGATTCTGGTAAGGAAAATGTAGCAACAGCAGCCTCCAACACATGTCAAAAGGCAGTTCATTTCACAAACTAGCTGAGATGCTGGAATATCTAAGTCATACCATTGTCATTAGTGGGTTAAGATTACTTAAAATCTGTTTGCTGATTTTTAACTCTGTTCCATTTTTTACAGTGAGCAATTTTTAAAAGTTTAAAAATGTGTTGGTAAAGGTGGCTCTTACTGATTTAGCATGTATTAGACTTTTTATTTCTTTAAGCCTGGCACTCCCTAAAGTTAAGTCACCACAGCACTCTTGTACAGTTCCATATCTGCTACAATATTCAGGAGACAGAGGAAGTTCACCCACTTCTATGCACAGAAACTTCTAGGTTTGGTCATGGTCATTACCAGTTTGGAAGAGACATCTTCTTGTGAAAAACGTTAGTCACAGGCTCCTTAACAGGCAGTAACACACAAGACTTTATAATAATCTAGCATTTATATGTTGTCTGAATAAAAGAAACTTTTGTATGGAAAAGAAGAAGTTGTTTCATTTCCTCTATGTGGAAAATCTTGGTCTGAGTTTCCTTTGATTTTGGCTATTTCAACACTCTTCCTCTGTTCAAAAAAAAAACAACCAACCACCAAAAACCAACCAAACAAACAAACAAACAAAAAACCTGAACAAAATCCTCAGGCTTAAGGATGGGGTTTTTAGCGTTACTGACTGGATAATAATGGAAAAAGTTTTCAGGTTGTGCTATGAATAGAACAAATCACAGCATACTAGTATTTCAAGATGGAAAAGACTTCTTAATTCATGTGCCCCATCCTTTTCATCAAGGGACGACTGTTTGTAAAGCAAGGTCAGATTCTTGGATATTATATTGAACTGTTTAAACTGTAGTACTCACAACTATTTTTTTTCATTACTCAAACTAAAGAACCAAAGATTTTTTTAAGCATTATCTCCCAAGGCTTTATTTAGTCAAAAGTAAAAGGGAGTCTTACTATAAAAGATGACATTTGTGCTATGACAATAAATAAGAACCAGAATACTTATGCTACTAAGAGAAATGAGTCTCTTGTTTATCTACACACTCCCTTTGCTACACGATGCAAAACAATGCAAAAATTTATGAGTTAAACATTAAAACAAAGCACATCTTTCTTTTTAATTTTTGTTTTGTAGAACAGAAGGGAAAGGTCTCAAACCTTTGTGCATTCAGTTCTGTTAAGCAGATGTGTTCACTCATGGTCTCCCACTTCAAAGATTTTTCCTACAATATTTATTTATATAAATTGCTGAAAGTTTTCTAGCTGCCATTTACTTAGAGCTACTGCAAAATACATTTTTAAACATCATAGGAAAGATGAGATGAATCATTTTCATTTTTGCCTGTTCCAAAATATGTCATAATGACTTTAGCAGTGCAAGAATCTCTGGATTACCTCTGGCATGGGAAGGGGATGGAGGAGGGAAGATGCTGAAGTTTTTTTTCTCTGTTTTAACAACAGTGGAATCATCTGGAGTTCATCAAGTATGGGTCTGTTTCTAGTATCAGTATTTTGAAACATGCTTTATATATGGTATGAGGCTACTTAATCGAAGGAGCACTTTTTTCTCAGCTCAACCTCATTAACTGAATAAAATAGACTGCTAAGACCTTCACAATGTTTTCCCTACAGCTGCCATGTTGACATGACTTTTCCATCCACACCAACCAAATTATGACATCTGTCAATATCAGTAGGCAACAACATTTCAGATTTCATGAGATAGTACTTGGCAAAGGAATGGGACAATATTGTCCATTGTTCAAAATTGACAAAATATGTTTGCCTCATAAAGCCATTTTGTTGTTCATATGCATCAACTCATCCAAGAGAAATGCTGGTATAAAACATTTTCAGCCAAACTGTATCCCATTGTGTACAAAATAAAAATAAACTTGTGGTGGAACATAGCTAGTACCGTAGTGTTGGATTATTAAATATTCCCCTAATCAGTTTGTCCTGTTAAAATGGTTGTGTTGGGAAAATACTGCAACTGAATGGAGGATTTTCAAAGTTTTCTTGCAATCCTGCAGACTGTACAATATTTGAATGAAGCAGATATTTTGCAGTGTTAGCCAGGGCCTCTCTACACTACTGACACAGTAACATGGATCATTCTGAAGATATGCTGCTGCTGCTGCTGCTGACTGCATTGCACACATCTGGCCTGAATTGTGATTTAGAGAAAACATTAAAAACAAAGAGAATCCTTACTCTCCACCACTCCATGAGGCTCAGAAGGCTTTCCCCCTCCCTTTCCCATCTATCAATATCCAATTTTCCCATCAGTTTCTTTCAGTACAACGGCCAGGTGATCTATTGAGGAAATGTTTTGTTACCTTCTCCAATTAAAAACATGAATAATATGCCTCAGAAAACTCATCTTTGTACATGTATGTCCTGAAGAATTTCCATTAACTGACTATAAACTATTCTAAATTTTCTCACCTTGAACACTAAGAAAGGAGCAAATCTTTGGCTGCCATCATCAATGTCCTTCTCAAGGGCTGGGACTCACAGAATAGCTGAGGTGAGAAAGCACCTTTGGAGATCATCTAGTCCAATTCCCCTGCTCAGAGCAGGATCAACTAAAGCATATTGCTTGGGACCATGTCCCCAGGTCATGAATTCCTGCAAGATGGAGACTCCACAAACTCTCTGGGCAATCTTTTACAGTGCTTAACTACTCTCAAATTAAAAAAAAATATCTTACATCTATACAAAATTTCCTGTATTTCCATTTGTGCCCATTGCCTAATTTCCTTTCACTGTGCAACACTGAAAAGAGTACTCCATCTTCTTTACATCATCCCATCATCCACATTGCTAAGATCGCCCAGTGAGCCTTCTTTTCTCTGGGGTGAGCAAAGACAGTTTGCTCAGCCTCACTTCAGGTGTCCAGTGTTCCACTCCATTATAGTTTCTGTTCATCTTTGCTGGACTTGCTCTAGTACGTCCATGTCTCTCTTTACTGGAGACAGTAAAGTTCCACACTACTGGAACCTGTACTACAGATGTATCTCACCAGTGCTAAGTAGAGAGGAAGGATCACCTTTCTCAACCTGCTGCCAATGATCTTCCTAACACAGCTTACCAAGGTCCCTTTCTGCAAATCTGCTTTCCAGATGGTTAGTCATGCAGTCATGCTTGAAACTGTCAGGATCTCTCCTGGCAGTATCATTGGTGCCCATGTGGAAGAACAGCAGGAGATAATAATCCAAAAGCTGTTCAGTCCTAGGCAGCTTCTGTACAATGTTCCAGATCTTAACTCCCAGCAACCAGCAAACCTTCCTAGACAGCAGGTCTGGTTATCACATGGGGCCTCCAGCCCCTAAAGCGAGGAGCTGCCTGCTGCTGTTGCTTGCTGCTTTCTCCTGGTGCTCCTGCATGACTTGGGGTCATCAGACTTGATTGCTTTGTTGGACTGAGTTCCTAGTCCTTCACCTGAAACCAGGACACTGAACATATACTGTAGTTGCAAATCTGCAACTGGAACATAAACTGTCTTCCTGATACCATCATGGGAGTCTCCATTTCCCAACCTGATGAACGTCGTTTCTGCCTGTCCCTCCCTTGGTGTGCCTGGGAGTTCAGGTTATTGTCTCCGCAGAATCTCTAAGATTTGATCAATCTCTTTCTTGTAATCTCTGATGCTGTGCAGTCTGCTGACCTTCTCCCATGCTTCTCTTACCTGGGGACACAACTCCTCCACCAGTGCACAGCTCCTGCAGGAAACAAGACCCATATCCCTCTGCCTCCCTCTGCCAGGAAGACTGGAGCTTATGATTTCTGCCTCTTATATTTCACTTGAGGTAAAGAGGGCATATAACATGTCAACTTCAAGACAACTATGTCCTGCAGAATACAAATCTGCTGACGGTGCTGTACATCAGTAAATGGTAACAGGATCTCCATGGTGTCGCAATTTCAATTCATGTGTTCGCTCACAAGAGCAAAATGGTTATTAAACTCATCTTATCTAACAAGCAACACTGTCTGAGCACATTGCCCCCAGTCACAAGCAGGCATCCTGTGATCTAGTAAAAAATGCCAATCACATTTTTGTATTTTCCATTTTTTTTTAAACCAGCTGCTTTGATTGCCTGCAGCCTTCCTCACAGATGTAGCTGTCACCTTCTCTGACCTCTGCTCTGTGGTCTTTCTCTGTTTATAGAGTCTAGGCACTGTGAATAGGAGTATCTTCTTAGATGTTGTTTCATATCACTTTATTGCATCCACATTCTCTTTATTTTTATGTCTCACTGATCTCTGATCACATTTCTAACCTTAGATGAAATCACATGTCTCATCTTAATTTCTGTTTCCCCAGACTGGCAGTTAAATAGGGTTGAGATGAGAATTTTTTCCATGGTTTTTATTTCTGTGAAATATTTTAAGATATGGTCTGTGAGAAGGAAAAAACAGTATGTCAAATACATCTGTTCTCTATCCTTTGCACTCAGACTTGTAGTTTGAATGTAATCTTATATTTTGTTGATTATAAAAACCTATGATTTTATTAGTCATTGTAGTGCTGCTAACCTCAAGCACTCAAAAGATCTCAGTAAAACCCAGAAAGTTGTACAGTGAAGCTTAAAACCATGAAATCTAAAAATATACACATGAGGACATTCCATTTCCTGGGTTAAAGCCTTTAGGGCATATTGAGGTCAAATTTTCAAACTTTTTGTTCAAACAGGAAGACTATAAATAAATCTCTTTCAACAATTTTTTATCTATCTCCTTCCTTTCAGGAGCGTGGACAATGAGAACCATACTAGTCACAGTATCATAATAAAAGCTGGCAATATTGCCATTTTCTTGCTAGTAGGGTGAGCAGTTTGCTGTTTTTGCTGCATGCTGATTTATTTTTTTGCCAAGCCAGGATTTGCAGATGATGTTGAACGAGGTTTTATTTATTTCAAGTGTGATGGGTAATAGGTCATGTTCCAAAGGTGAATAACCCTACAGACAAAAGTTTCTTCAGACAGAGGAGAAACAGAAATAAATACCCTCTGTGGTGGTAGAGATATTTATCTACAAAGATGATCCTCAACCGTACAGCCATTCAATGGCACAAAAGCTCAGACTGATAAGGTTTCTGGAGAAACAAAGCAGGGGGAAAGAGACAAGGAGGGGAAAAACTAACATGAAGTAGTGGCATGTCATTTTAGAAAGTAGGAAATTGGGTCCACATTTCATTTTCCACCATCTCAGGCTCTAGCCATCATTATTTGTTAATATAATTGGATAGTCAAGTTACGTACTTGGGTGTTTTTGGCAATTCTGCTGTCTCATATTCAGTTTTCACAAGCTACATTGTCTCCCTGCACTTGAATGATGACTAACCAAATGGCTGTCATCCAATCAAGACATGGAAATGATTATGAATCATTTTGGGGTGTATACACACATATAATGAAATTATGTCACTTCTGTAAGGCCAGACTGTCTTGAGTTACAGCAAGATCCTCCCTTTATGAGGGAGAATAGAGTTACAGGTCTACCTCAGCTGTTGTCATTCTGAACAATCAGTGGTTGTTACACTGTATCCATTCCTAAGCAAAGAAAATGGGTAACAAATAATGTAGATTCTTTATCACAGAAGTCCAAGCATTTGACAAAGATTCAGATCTGCAGAGAGCCACTGGAAGATATGCCATCCTTCTGGATACCTTGGGTCTATTCTGAGCAAATATATATCTTAATTGCAACATATCAAACACTCGGATATCTTCATTCCTCTCTAATGCTACTTTGATTTAATCTGTTTTTAAGGGATATCCTGACCATGCTGCTCCCCTTAAATAACATCCAACTCAGAGCATCAGCGGGTATAAAAGAAAAAAAAGTAGTCTGTTTGAGCTAGAGGCACAAAATTATTTATGAGCTGTAATAATGAAGCATCATAAATCTAATTTTTTGGCCAACCCACATTCACGATCCTGTGTTAGGTGACCAGACTCTCAAAGTAATGCCAGGGAAGCATTAGATATTAATGAGATTCAAAGCAGTGAAGTCTCTGGGAAGGGGACCATCTAGAACCAGGCAAAAAGGAATACCTAATAACACATCCTAAATCTTACCTCTTTTTTAAACCTGGAGAAAAATTACTCTCTGAATTAGGGACCATTTCCTGAATATAGATATCTACCATGACTCTTTCAAAAAGATGAGCAGAAGTATTCTTTCCTTTTTAAGTGCAATGTGACCAAGTTACTCTACCATTACTCCTCCCTCCACCTCACACTGTAAGCTCCAGTACAAATCAGATTAATCTCCTCAACCAGGATATGGAAGAGACAGTCTCAAATTCTCTTCTCTGTCTGAGGACATGACAAAACATATCCTCCAGCTTCTCTGGAGCACATCTTCAGCACAAGGCAGTTATGAACCAGTTACATTCTTCATTTGTCTGGTTGACAATGCTTTATTGCACACGAATGAAAAAAAAAATCAAGGTGCATTGGAACAGCAAAAGCAAAAAAGAGTGATTCTTCATCCTGGTGTTCAAAAGCCTGCTTCTGCATTTTACTCAGTGCCTGCTTCAGGTAAAACGTATTTACCAGTATGATATTTGCCATATAAACGTATCCATTCAGTTTTCTGCATAAGGAAACAGAACAGGAAACACAACTGCAGCAACTTGTCACTACCTTGCAGAAACAGCATGGAAAAAGCATGGAATTCCTCTACATCTAAATCACTCTTGCTATCAGTGAACCAACATTTGAAAACAGGCAATAATAATATCCATTAACAACTGACAGAATATAGCTCAGTTCTTACAGCAAAGTACCTACCTGTGGTTTTTAGAGATTGTTCCCTTTTTTTTTTAAGCATCTCTTTGTAATACGTTCTAAGCTACCATAAAACATAAGGCTTCAATAGAATGGTTAAGAATAAGAAATTTGCAAAACACTAAAATTCAGGCACACATTTTACCAAAGTAATTAGTTTTATCTTTTTTGTTTTAATGCACTCAAGGATATTTTCATAAATGTAACCTAGGACCTTCAAAATCTAAGGATTTATTGCATTTTGTTTTTAATTCATATTTGGAATATATGAAAAAATAAATCTAAGAACAAAAAAAATAGATTTTTTGCAGACTAAATAAAATCTTGAATTAGCTGATTAAAGTTTGAAACAGACATTCTGACCTCAGCATAATTAAAATACCCTGCAAGTTATATAGTGAAAGACTGCTGGCTCTAGGTAGTGCTTGTTAAAAGTGTTCTGTTCTTTCCATAAAAGCATAATTTAATTTTCTGTATATGGTTTCAATTTGTTCAACTGTCTGTATAAATTACCAGTATTACATTTCGTTCTTCCTGGGGAAAATATAGTTGAAAATCACGTCAAGAAAAGCTGCATTTTTTTTTACTCTTTTCAATTCATCACCCCACCCAGCTCAGCAGAGCTGCAGTTTTTCCTTTTGTATTTCCAAGTCAATGCCATCCAAATACAGTCTTTTCTTTGTTGCCATTTCTATGTGTAGCAGTGTCTCCTAGGAGCAGTAATAATCCTTGTTAGCCCTTGCACAACCCCTAATCAAAAGGAGGAAATTATTTAGGCTTATACTGCTTGGCTCTCACTCTCTTCCTCATAAAATTTCAGAATATGTCAAAGATCAGATGAGCAGGTCTTTACTTATTATTCTGCCCTTAGTTCCTCACATCCTAACCTGCTCCTTCAGTAGAATGCTGAGAATTCTGGACCTAAACCCTTAAAACTCTTGATTAAATCCATTTATCTGAATAAGATTCCTGAGGTGCTGAAAGTTAAATATGTGCTTAAGTGCTTTGCTGGATAACAGCTGGAACATTCAGCACTACATAGGACTAAGATCTGTGTAATTTCCTACACCTTTTTATACCGAGGGGAAAAGGCCTAATTACCTCATGTAACAACACAAAGATCAGCAGAAGGGTCTTCTGTCTGAATGAGGATGTTAAGAGGAAATGCAGGAAGGAGGAAATATGACAAGCATTTTCCAAAGTCAGTAACCTCAAAAGTTAAACAAAATGCATATTGCTATATTATGTCTAGTTAGTAATACAGCCAAATCAGAGATGTCTCATAATTTAAGGTCACTTTGGTTTAAAACGTATAAGGAAATTAATGCTAAACCCAAAGATTTGTATAGAAATGTTCGTGAAGTGAGAGGTTTAGTTTGGGAAGATTCCCATGTTACACTCCTTCATTAAATAGATAAACACCTTTGATTTCAAAAATTTGCCTTCGTCAGTCCTCCAAGTGTTCATTTTCACAGAATTAGATGTGATGTGTCAGCCTATGGTCACAGGATACATTAAAGAAAAGGTGCTGAAGATACAAATGCAAAGTCTTTAGACCACTAACCACCAGTTAGAAAGCGTTAAAGGATTGTCACCAGCACGAAGACAGAAACTTTTAATTCAATTCACATTGATATCAGCTACCTGTATCTTTGACTCAGTCTGCTGCTTTGTAAGAGACATATAGCAGTCCTGAAACCTATTTCTGTTCAGCATGGGATTTCAGGGCAAAAAATGCTATAAAAAGGGGACAGACGGGAAAAGGAACAAGCCTTCCCATAAACAAACTTAATTACCTGAGAAATGTGGCAAGAAAAGCTTGGCACATGAGGGAACAGCATCTAGAGACCTGATCCTGCCAACATGGAGAACCTGCTTTTCCATTTCCTTATGCTTTATAATGTCATGCTTACGTGAAGAAATTAGAAATTGCTTTACTCATGCTGGTAGCATTTTGCACTCACTTTTCACAGGGGTAAATAATGAGGAATGATGTATGCATTGTTGCAGTTGTGTTTATGAGGAAAGGTTGAGGTACTTGGGTCTTTTTAGTCTGGAGAAGAGAAGGCTGAGGGGGGATATGACAAACACCTATAAATACTTAAAGGGTGGCTGTCAAGAGGAAGGGCTCAGTCTTCTTTCAGTGGTGCCCAGCAAGAGGAAACAAAGAAATGGGCACAAACTTGAATATAAGAAGTTCTGTCTAAACATAAGGAGGAACTTCTTCACTTTGAAGGTGGCAGAGCACAGAAACAGGCTGCCCAGAGAGGTGGTGGAGTCTCCATCTCTGCAAACATTCAAATCCTGCCTGGACAAGTTCCTGTGCAATCTGCTTTAGAAGGACCTGCTCTGGCAGGGGGGTTGGACTAGATGATCTCCAAAGGTTCCTTCCAACCCCAAATCATTCAATGATTCTACTTTGAAAGGGTTTGAAAATTTTCCTGTCTCACCAAGAGGCCAGGGCAATGGCTAAATATCTGTGTTCTTAATCCCATTCATGTAGGCACATAGACACATATATGAATGTGTCCGTATGTATATTTATGGAGAGAGAAAGTAAAGACAGATTATTTCTGAAAAAGGACTTCATCATCTGTCAAGCAGAATACTCATTGACTGCAGCAGAAAAGTGTCAGGATCAAACTTTCTGACAACTGCTTTTAGAATATATGTTTTTTAATAAATGGAAAATAATTTTACACACATATTTCTGCTTTTCTAAAACTGTAGTTCTTGCTGGTTTTTTGTTTGACTATCATGACTAGCAACTTCTTTAGATGTTGTAGGTATTCAGACAGAATGCAAAGCTCAGTGATATTTTCCAAGATGTTTCAGGGGCCTGTTCCTAAAAAATATTAACATATCAGGGGAAGATTAAAAACTCCTTTCTGTGACTAACTTTCCCTTTAATAAACATACTGTAATACCCATTACAATCAGAAGAATGGTCTTTTCTCATTGATTTAGAGGTAAGTTCACGTCTACAGAAATGCATACATAGTACATATTGCTCGGAAGGTATAGGAAGTTCTGCAGAAATTTTCTGTAATGACTGAGGAATTCCAGGCTGTTTTCTGCCTTATGCTTTGTGTAGCCACTGTACCAAACAGGCTGAGATGTTACTTGTTTTATTTGGCAGTGATTCAAAGCCAGGTTACACTATGTATGGCCTCTTAAGTTTTGAAATGCCCCTTCATAAGGGCTTTATAACTTGAGCCTCCAAACTGTAGCTCTCTCAGCTAGCCATTCTGCTAGGTATTTTGCAAATAATTACCTAACCTGCAGATCCTTGCAGAGGACAGGACTGAGATAATCAAATCTGGGAGTATTACAAAGTGAATCATAGAAAAACAAAGAGGTGTTTGAGTCACATTAAAAATTGTTAGCTGACCTATTTATATCTTTGAAAATTCTCCCCTCATGGAATTTTTTTTCAGTACAAAAGCAATTCGATATATATTTGCAATAATGTGATTACAGAAAGTAAGTAAATAACTAATCTCTAATGACCACTGCTGAAGTAATTCTTGTCTGAATTGTTTCACTTCTTCCAAGCCAGTCTGCAGGAACCTTGACAAAATATCGGTTCTGCACTAACCAGCTTCTGCCTCTGGACAGTAGTTCAGAAAAGAGAGTACATTATTGTGCACAGAGAATGCACAGGGAAACATTACAAACTAATGGAGATTCTTTACCCATATATTAAATATAATGAGCCAATTCCATCCCTATTATAAACCCCTGAATGCTAGGATTAATTTGATCACGTGTTTATTTGTCAAGGAATCTAGGCAGTAAAAAAAAAAAGAGGGTAATGCCAAACTTGATGTCAGCAGCATATCAGTTGTGCAGAACACTTTCTAGAGACTGTCCTCAGCAGTTTACTTTTAAGAAATTATTACCCCAGCAATTCTGTCAAGATTGAGTGGATTAGAGATTATGTGCTGTAGATGTATACATTAGACTATAAACTACTAGGATTTAGATACCTGGGGTGTTATTCTTACACCTACTAAGACTATTGGCTTTGGTGATAAGAATGTACTTTGTGCCCTAGTCACAAACTGGTCTTGTGCTGTTGTTCCAGATGGCTCCTGTTCACTCACCATGTTAACGTCCCCCTTTCAGCTAGCTTCCCCCTTCCCCCTACAGCCCTTCTCCTGTGCTGGACAAGAGCTGCACTATGTTAAATTAACCCTCTGCTGATGACTGTGATGTTTTACACAAGTTGTACTGAGAAGGCATCAGACATTTCCCATTCAGTTTATAACTTCTCAACATACAGATCATGTACGAGACTTTGTAAACACAGAAAGCAACTGTTGTTTAAATCTGATGGCTAATGACTTTCCCATCTGTTGGCTGGAAGTCAAGGGTAGTTTGAACAGCACTTAGCACGACGTGTAGAGAGGACAAACACCACCCAGAAACTGTCCCTGGTAACTTATCAAACAGTTTATCCAGATATACAGCTGTTTCAGAAACCCAAATTTGCAGAATGCTCGACTGTATCTCTTGAAGTTGTCTGTGTATACAAAAGTCTACCAGTCTAAGTCTTTAAGAAATTTAAAGGAATAGACACTCAAGGAAGTAGTTTTGATGTCTCCCAGTTAGCACTGAACTGCAGTTCATTTGGGAAACCCCCACAGCAAGTTCTTTTAACTGACGGCTGATAAAACTGGGGATTATCAAATACTGAGAAAAAGATTGCACAAATTGAGGAAAATGTCACAGAGTTCAGGCCTGCAAAACACACCCCACTTCTGCATCCATCTCAAAAACATGTAGTTAATGATAAAAAGCCTGCGAAGCACCACTGATGACTTCCTGAGCTCATAAAATTCGTTGCAAAATGGAGTGAACTGACAGAGTTCAATGTCATTGCAGGAAGCCAGCATCATTCTCTGGCTTGGAGGCTATTGTAAGTCCATAACCAAGATCCAGATGATGTGTTGGTGGTTTTCTTTGCTTCTTTATCTATATAAATACAGTATTTTGTGAACTCCCTGCTTTGCAAAGCAGATACACATTTTCTCTCCTCAATTCTTTCTTCAAAGCAAGAGACATCCTAGAAGACATTTCAACTCTGCAACTCTGTGTGAAGCATCCATCTCCCAGAAAAGCAAAGAGGCTCAGAAACACTTGTTTTTCTTTTAAAAGATATTGTACTATTATTCCTAATGAGGTCAACTTTTGCAGTAAAGGGAACAGGAAGCGGGTGTGTAGAGGAGTTAGAAAGGTAAAAGATGAACATATTCGTTTCTAGTCAATGTTGTGAAATCTTTCCCCATGCCCTCCAAACTACCATAAATCAAGTCTCAACAAATCACACAGCGGTGTTTGTTTCAAACTGGAAAGACCTCTTTCAGATGAGCAGAGAAAAATACCACAAGATATAAAACTAACCAAGTCAAACAGAAACGGCGTGATATATGTCTTATGTCTAAGCAACCACAATGAAAGCTCTCACCCAATGTACATGAAGCTGGTACTTAATTAACAAAGGCAAATGAATGCAAGGACAGCTTCCATTTCATGCAGCAATTTTGAGGATACACTAAAAAAATCAGTGAATGCTAATAAAAGGGATCAATCTTATAAAAGACAGATTATATTCAGAAAGTAGATATGCAAATCTTAAGAACAGTGAGTTGTGAGTGAAAAGGAGAAAAATGCAAATAAAATAAAAAAAAAAATGTCCAAAGGAATCAGATTACAAGAAAAAAAAAAAAAGAAGCAAAACAAAAATATTCCAATGTACAAAAGAAGAGTGAGTTCAGAATAAAACTCAGTTGTTTGCATATTTTATTCCAAAACTTCTAGCTATCTCCACCCATGTATTAATGTGCTTTCCAGGTAAAACATATCTGCACAACAATACCTCTAATAGACTTCATGGAGCCAGCTGAACTCCGTTCCCTGTCATAGGCACCACTAAAGTCAGAAATCTAGATGTGTAACATATGGCCAGAAACTTGATTTTTCTGCTTTTTGGTGCCCAGGCAGATTATGAGAAATAAAACAGGATATTAGATATTTTGACTTCCCATTTAAGCTAAATTATATTTATTTTTAAATAAGTTCTTTGGATTCTTTCAGGGACTGGTGTCATCAAATAGAGTAAAGCAATTTTAGAAGAGCATTAACCACAACACCATCCCCACCTGAAAGACATCACAAAAGTGACCATTTGCTGGTCCAGCCACATTGACTAGACTCATTGCCAGAACAAGCTGTGGTAGCCCAACAATTCATCTCACACAGTAAAAACCCCATACAACAATTCTCTCTCACAGTAAAACTTTTGTTCAAAGGAAACTATTTTATTTTTCACCATTAGTTATAAAAGGGGAAGATTCCAATCTTCTAAGCATGGGTTGATTATCATAGTAGTTCAATGAGCCAGCAGTGTGTACTGGCAGCCCAGAAAGCCAACCATATCCTGGGCTGCACCAAAAGAAGTGTGACCAGCAGATCATGGGAGGTGATTCTGCCCCTCTACTCTGCACTCGTGAGACCCCACCTGGAGTACTGTGTCCAGCTCCGAAGTCCTCAACAGAGAAAGCACATAGAATTGTTGGAACAAGTCCAGTGGAGGGCCACGAAGATGATTAGAGGGTTGGAGCACCTCTGCTATGAGGACAGGCTGAGAAAGCTGGGGCTGTTCAGCCTGGAGAAGAGAAGGCTCCAGGGAGACCTTATAGCAGCCGTCCAGTATCTGAAGGGAGCCTACAGGAGAGCAGGAGAGGGACTCTTTGTCAGGAAGTGTAGTGATAGGGCAAGGGGTAATGGTTTTAAACTGGAAGAGGGGAGATTTAGATTGGATATTAGGAAGAAGATCTTTACTGTGAGGGTGGTGAGGCACTGGAACAGGTTTCCCAGAGAAGTTGTGGATGCCCCATCCCTGGAAGTATTTAAGGCCAGGCTGGATGGGGCTTTGAGCAACCTGCTCTAGTGGGAGGTGTCCCTGCCCATGGCAGGGGGGTTGGAACTTGATGATCTTCAAGGTCCCTTCCAACTCTAACCATTCTATGATTCTATGAAAAGAAAATGACCAAAATCAGGCAAGGCAAAGAAACTCACTTAATTGTTTCCTTCCTATTTTATTTTTAAACAGATAAAGGTATTTCATTCTACCTGTCCTGTTAGCTATAAGGCAGTAGGTGAAAGGGTGTCCTCAAAGCAAGGATCAAGGCCAACTTTCACTGACATCCATATTATTATGTGTTTACATGAATATTAATAGATTTTTATGCATGTTTATATATTGCTAAAGTGTCCTCAGAGCCTAGTGCACATAGGAAATTAAATTTAAATTCAGATACCTCGTATTTTCAGATGCACTCAATTCTTACCTGCTCCGTCCTTGCTGGGTTTACATCCACAACTCCCCTTTGCCTTTGCAGGAATACCACCAGGAAGAGCAGGGAGTCCAGCTTTAATCCAGGCTGCCTTCAAGGACAACAGGTATGTCTGCTCCAGCATCCTACAGTGCCCTGCATGAGCACAATTATACCAGGTGTCATCCCCTCCACCCAAACCTGTCCTCCAACAGTATCCAGTCCACCTGCACACTCCTCTGACCACCCTCTGCACCCCTTGTGAACCCCAGCTGTGGTGTCCAAACACAGCTCTAAGATAACAGATTTTAAATTGTTCCTAGGCCAAATAAACTAGGATACAGTGTAGAAGTTCTTGCTATATTTACTGCCACATCAGATATTTCCAATTGAATAAAATTTTCAGGAAAAACAACTTCCACAGGCTTGATAAATTTTACTGATAAAATCTGGTATGTTAAAACATGTTTGTATGCCAAACTTCATTAGGTTATAATTTGTTCCTTCTCCATTTCTGATATACTCTAAGGCGGCACCTTTTATACCTCTTTTCTTGTTCCAAAAACTGTAACTAAAAATGAGGAAAAATTGTAAAATTGACAACTTTTCTTACTTGAACTAAGTGTGACAATGGCAATGGATGGGTCAGATAGATACAAATACAATTTCTGCACAGCACAGCTGGAAGAGTAGAAACCTAAAACCACAGAATCAGTGCAACAGCAGTAGTCTTTTTTTAATCTCAGACATGTCATACAAGTTCATGGCAGGCAGCTACGGTTCATATGACCCATTAGTCTTTGAATGATTTTATTTTTCTAGGCTTTTGAAGAGCTTCGATTCATCGCTGTCTCCACAGCCAGTTTTTGTTGTTGTTGCTGGGGGCTTTTCTCAGTAAGAGCATCCCGTCATGAGCTCTTTGCTCATTTTATTGAAGGGTATTTTTTGAAGATCATCTCATGGAAAAACTCCATTTAATATTTTTAAATCATCCTTGGGAAGAATCTCTTTTGCCCCGAGGACACGTGGGAATTAGGAAAAAGAGCTACATCCAGAGTCCCACACACTGCATTCTCCTATGGGGTCCACTTTACAGAAACCACAGAACAGCCATTCGGTGATATGTTTTTAATTATGTATATTTTTTACTTTACTTTGCGGTTTTCTTGTGGCTTTTACTTCTCTGACATCACTTTTTCTTTTTTTACATTAAAAGCCAGGGACAGAAGGGGGAGCAGACCAGAAACATTGGGAAGGGTTTTTCAGATTACCGCGAGAGTTTGCAACCTTTTTTCCTATACATCTTTCTCTATACTGTTCCTAATGATGAAATTTATTACTCTGCCTCCCTTGCAGATTTACATCTCTTTGGACTGTGCATCTGTACATAGCATTAAACATATTAACAAACAGATTGAATGATGTGTTGTCTTTAGGAATTGATTATTTGATGCCTGAAAAAAAAAGAGCTTTTGGAACGTTATGTTAAATTTTACTTGCAGAGTAACCCGAATCAAAAATCCTACTTGTGAACTCTCTATTACTCTATTTTTGCTGTGCAAAGGGAAGAAAACTCAGGATGAGTGGCATAGGAAGTACATCACAGCATCTCTACCCAGAGAGCTGTTCCTGCACTTATCCCTCCTTTACCTGGCTTCTTGCTGACAAAGGAGTTTGTCAGACACATTTAATTCACATGTAATAAAAGCCCGAATAGTTGTGGTTGCAAGGAAATGTTAAAAGTCTGTAAATACCAAGTGTGGTTCCCATCACATATAAAAGAAAACAAACTGAACTCTATCTGGAAAATATCTTTCTCACTGTGCTTGAAAAAGGAACATCATGTCACAATGATTCACTGTTACACGCTGATTTCGAGTGAATACATGGAGAGTGCACAGGCAAAGCCCTATTATCTACATCCCAAAGCATTGAAAAGGCGAGGGGCAGGCTATGCTATTAAGGCCCACATGTGGTGCCCCAGGACCTACAAAGGGCGTTTCGGTCCACACACTGACTGCGTGCCTTCCATTACACTTAGTGTGGGGCCCAGCATGTCCCCCAGCTATTTCATCATATCTGCCATTGCTAAGTTTTCTGAGCCAACAAACTCGGGTTTTTTCCTACTCTTTGTGATACAACATGAACTTTCCTTGTTTGGTTTATGTTCCAACAGACAAATGATGGGGAAAACATTTCTGAAGCTCTTTCATTTGTCAATGACAAATGCAGAGATTTATATGAAAGACCAGAAAAATGGAAATATTGACTCTGATCCTTCAGTTCAGATGAAAAGTGCTACCTAGGTGAAAAGTGTCATTATTGTTATGAATCAACTGCACACACGTCACAGACATAACAAAGTGATGTTTATTGCCAGTAACCTTTGTAATAATCATAGTTTCCAATGAGGACTCTTTAGTTAACAATCAAACTCTATGGGTGAGTTTTCAAGAATTGTCTAAGCAAATTTGGTGCCAGCTCAGATGGAAAATTGCTGAGAAATGGGTGCCTAACTCCCACAGGGCCTTTGAAAAAAGGCTCATCTTACATTAATTGGAAGTGGGGAGGAAACAGAAATTCAATATAGCAACACAACAAGAGCACGAGAAAGAAAATGGCATATTGAGCAACTTTGAAGGAAAGGTTCTGTGTCACTGAAAGACAATAATTATTGCAGAATCTTGTTATTTACTGGCATTGTACTTTACTTCACCGCCAGGAGACAGTAGAAATTAAAAATGATGTCCTGCAGTGTCTCGGATCCTTCCTTTCAGCTCTCCAGAGCCCTTAGTGGCAAACTCCACTCAGCCACAATCCTATCTTCAGCATTATTCAACATCTGTAGAGAGTAAGGACAAGAGACAGACAGATGTCATGAGGATGGGAACAGAAGGACAATGGTGCACACTGCCACCTGAGTTTCTCTCTGCCTCACATCACAATATCATTTTCTATATTTTCAGCATATATATGGAGGGAAAGCAGCTAAAACTTGTTGACTGTAAAGATCATCTCATCACATGCTGATGAGATACATTTCAAGCAAAACAAAGACTTTCCACATCATCACCTGATATTTAGATATCCATCCTCAGATTGCTATCTCTTCAGGCCTTCTGTGCTCCTCATGTTTTTGGGAGTTCATTTAATGACAGCATAAATCCCTGTTATTTGCATCTAAAATGGGATTGAATACTACACAAGACCAGATACTGTCCCACACTTAGCAAGGAAAATTTTTTTACTCCCCCATAAGCTTTCTTATCATAACTCCATCCCTAAAATCTGTTTGTTGGGTTTTTTTAAAAACAGTTGAGACAGCAGCAGATGTCACCACAGGAGCCACATGAGGTTTTCATCCTCTGCCCTTTCTCCCTATACTGCACTGAATAGACTGAATATTATTTTGATGCTCAAAGTCCTGTCTGGTTTTCAGTCTAATTAGCAGTTCCTGCCCTCCCCACTAATAGCTGTCCAAGAACATCTACTTTTCTGTGGAAATACCAGTGGATCAGGGCATGACTTCCTCAGAAGGACTAGAAATGCTTCAGGGACTGTGTGCAGCTGGGACATTACCCCATTGAGAACTCAAACAGCAATGTAACTGTTAAAACAACCATGTTTCCTTGAGTGGATAAAGGGTTGAGTAAGAACATTACTGCTCTATATAGTTTTGAAAACTTAAGGGTCTGCACCTAGACTGCTTCTTTCTTAGTCAAAAATTCAGCTATGACAATGAGATACAGGCTCTTCATTCCATTCCCAAGACCCTTTGCACTTCTGAGAAGTGTAAAGGGCCTGCTCTATAGTGAAAGTAAGCCCTGTAGTAGCAATTCCAACACCACTGTAACATTTTAGGTAATGTGCATTGCATTTACCACTTTTCACAAAGTCCACAGTAGCATACACCCTGAGTTCTTGTTCTGCACTTTTATGTTGCAAAAAAATACACTTATCATTAAAAAAAAATATTTTTTAATTATTTGGTTTTCTCATCTTGCTGAGGTATTTCATAAGTCTCCAAATGAGATTTGTGGTAGCGCAGTGGGCTAATAAGGATTGTGCCCAGTTTATGTCAGGAAACGGTTGGTTACAAGACAAAATATTTCATGGGAACCTTTTTAAATCTGTGGGTGCCAACCCTTACAACCATTCCTGACCTTTCTCCTGCACACAGCTCCTCAGCACACTCTAGCAAATGCTAAATGCTGCAGCTTTGCACAAGAAGAGCTGAAAAGCCTAACAATGACCAACAGACTTTTCCGAGTGTGTTTTTCTCAGTACTTCTTTTACTTCACCATCTTTTTTTTTTCACCTATTTAAAGTTGTTCATGTTGAAGCTCCAGTTTTCCCCCTTAGCAGGAGTCTGCAGTGGAAGTGGTTTGGTGCCAGAAGTGGAGAGATGATGGAGTACAACCCTTTCTTGAGACCAAAGGACTGCAATTAAAAGAGAAAGTCATTAGTTACCATAGAGGCCCAATCCTATATTTAAAGAATGGGTAAGTATTAATTGCTTTACAACAGGGCTCCATTTTATCCTAAGAAAAAGTACTCAGGAAAGTTGAAGTCATGTGCTAGTCAAGGAAAATTATCCTCCCAAGTTCAGTATTAGGTTTTGACTTACTGGTTACAAGAAGGTGGCAGAGGTGAGATGATGTGGGTGGCAATGTTGCAAAACCAGAGGGGTGCTATAACCCTGCTGCAGTGATGCAACGACACCAAGGTGGAAAATGCTGAGCTTGACCTTGCTCCAAGCATATGAAATCCCAGTGCTCATGGGCTGCTGCATCCTATGAAAAGGGGAATGTTACAGGCTTACAGGAGACTATGACCATATTGGAAACCCCAGATGGCCTTACCTGGGTAAGGGCAAGCTTTCAGCTGTGAAACTTGTGAGTGTGAACCTGGAGCATTTGTGAAACACCCCACACACAATGAATCTGGGACCTTAAAGGGACACCCTTCCTCCCCAAATATTTCCAGTTTGAAAGAGGTCTCTGGAAAGATCTCTGGTGTAAGAAGTCAAAATTGGTCTGTGAGAAAGCAGTGGAAAAAAAAAAGCTAAGATTCTTTCAGTAGGAATATCAGGAGTCTCAGGAAACCTCAAACCACTGTCTATGTTTTATTTTTGCTGCATCTACTGATAAATACTGACTGCAGAGAACAATTTCTAAGCACTTCCTAAAAGTTTAACTGTCTATACAGTTATACAGAATATACCAACATTCTCTAGTAAGGAAAGATTGGCAGCTAAATTTGAAAGACTAGATCAAGGATTTAAGATCCAACTTTTGCAACAATCTGACTGGGACACTAAAAAAAAAAAATGTTTATTTTGCAAATAGTTCTTCTTTCCAGTGCCAAAAACGATTGTAAAATAATTAGATTAGTAACCAGGAGTCCAAACAAGCTTATTCAGCTTATTTTACTGCTTGTGTTGATGACACTCTTTTTTGTCTTTATCCAGTAGTGGGAAGCGCTTTATCATCTTCTGGTTTGGAAAAAGACCCAAGTAGCTAATGTAAAAAAAATATATTCTCCAGTAGCTGCAGCATGATTAATTTTCCACCCCACGAGATCACTGTGAGTTTGAAAGCACCCTAGAGCTTTATTTGCTACATTATAGTCATCAAGGATCATAAAGCATCTTCTTCCTTCCGCACCGCTAGCACTTCAGAGAGCCAGTATGGTTGAGTGGAATGAGCAAATGATTGAAAACCAAGAAATTTTTATTAAAAACCTAAAACAGCTTGTGACTTCTCTTTGGCCTTGGTTAAATAATGCTGGCCTCAGTTCTCTAAAGAAATAAAGTACTCTAATCCAGCTAAAGAAATTAGAGACTCTAGCACATATGACACCCAGACATTGATTTCTGCATTATAAAATGGGGGAAAAAATGCCAATGTTTTTTCATCGGGTACTTTGGGCTTTATTGGTGATGAGCAGAAAGTAACAGCACAAGATTTTAATTATTTTCTCATTTTCAAAAGAGAAATTACTTATTATAATTATTCCACATCATTCTCCCCAGATAAGCACATGGAGGAAATCCTGCACCTTATATTTTTCTGTTGCTACACAGAAAGCTGACTTGGTGACTTCTGTCTTTTCCACATCCTAAGAGAGTCCATTCCCAGCAGAAGTGAATAAGAAAAACTGGGGTACAGGCTGCCCCCCTAAGTCCCCTGCAGTGGCAACCCTCCGTACCTTAGAGGTATGGTAGAGCCTTAGAGAAATGGTGGTACTTAGAGATACCTAAGTCCCCCAAAACAGTAGCAGCCATTGTCACTGTAAAAGTTTATAAGCTTACCCAAAAGAAGTTCACCTCTTCCATCAATCTGCAATTCTTCATCTCTGATGGTGTAAAGGCAGCTGACCAAATGGAAACACATCATGGGCCACACTGTCCCCTGGGACAGAGAAGGAACGGCTGAAGGAGGATTACTTTTACTACTGCCAGTGTGCATAACCATGTTGCATAACCATGGTGTTACTTACTACTCTTGAGCAGACTGCCAACGATGATCCTTAGAGAAATAGTTCCTTCTGGGGAATGTATAGGAGGGGAACATCAGGGAGAACAATGTACAGGACCTATACACAGAGCTACTGTTTGGTGGATCCTTGCAACTTTCATACGTATTTAGAGAGGTGTAATTTGGAGCCAGACAACAGATTTACTGCCCTCCACCACAGTGGACACAGCCACACAGAAGCCATCAGAACTACTCATAAAAGCAAAAACTAGACAAGACTTTCCAGTCTCAAGATCCCAGCATTTACCTGGATCAGTTCTAACCACATCTGTGTTAGAAAGAAACAGACACACAAATATATTCAGGATATGACCTTCAGCACTACGTTTAAGAAAATGTGTTTCTCCTTAGCATCTTCTGGTTCTGCATTTAATTAAATTATCTTTTAGACATTCTGTCAAGTGACACTTAAAAAAAAATTGTACAAATAATTATCTTCATATTTTCCAGGATTATTTTTGTTAAATAGATAAATTTAAAAGTGTGTCATCTGAAGTTAAGGTTTACCTGCATCTTTTTAAGTGCCATTATATAGAACTTGTCCCCATTTATTTTTACTCACATAATTTTTCCCAGCCTCTCCTTCCAGCTCCTTGCTTCTCCACATGAATCTTCTAAATGCCAACAGAGATCTGTTTGGCCACATGATTTTCAGTGAAAATGCAAAATAAAACCCATCAATATATGGAATATAAACCACAATTTTAGCAGTGAGAATTTCTGAGGTATATTTGCCCCAATGTATTTTCACATCAAAAATATTTAATTGGGTTAAAGGTAACATTAACCTTCATTTCACATACTGGATGCATCTTGCTGATGGTCTGTTGTTGGGTAGCTCCCTGCCATACAAAGTCATCCCTTCAATTCATGTTTTGTTCACTTTGTTCACTTTCTGAGGTGATGAATTTAACACCTCGTACCATTTTCCTGAAGCCTCTTTTTTTTCTCTTAAGGATATCAATGCAAGCCACAACCCGTGAGTGTTTATGTTCATTGTCAATCCGGCACTGCCAGCTGAAGACAGCATTGCACCATTTAAATAGATTAATTTTCTTGAGACAGACTTTGTTACTAGTCTCTTTTCCAGCTGGACAGAATAATCAGGTTGTCTCACCCCAGTCAACAGAGAGTTTAATCCTCAAGCTCTCGATCTTCCATAAATCTGTCTGCAGAGAGCCACTGCTAGAAATTCTTTGTCGTTTATGTCATATCTTGTAAAATCTGTTGAGCCTACTTCGAGCATGTGTCTGGTTTGACTTTTCCTGAAGAACAGTCTCTCTCAAGAGGGAAAGTCTGAAGCATAGCATTTATCTTTCCGTGCATTCAGATAGGCAGTTGTGAAAGTCTCTTTCTCATGGGGACATTTTCCATTGAGTCAGAGTTGCTTTCTCTGGATTGACATCTTCTGACAGCTAAGTATTAATGCTATCTCACAAGATTAGCCAACTGGATTCCAACTGGGAGCTGAATAAAAAGACAGACCTTCATCCTGAAGCCAATTCCCAAGAAAGGCTCCCATTAAAGAAAAACAAGTCCTTTTCCTGAGTAATCAAGAGGGACTACGAAGAGTAGGCAGGATTTCAGATGTGTTTGAGTGTATAGGAACCGACAGTAGGGCCCCAAAAGTTTCTCCATAAAATAACCCTAAAACTTATTTGTGTTTAAAATATATGACAAGAAACAACACAAATGCACTCTGTTTGATTATCCTGAGCTGTCAAAAAACCCAATAATTCATTCCACTTCATAATCAAAGGCAGTTCAGAACAAAAAGAGCTGGCAAAAAAAAAAAAATCCAAAACATCCTTTTCCTTATTTTTATCATTGCAGCACAACACAGATAAATGAAACAGCTGAGCTAAAAGCTATAAAAGCAGAATTTCTTTCAGACTGAAAACTAAAGAGGAAAACACAAGAAATTATCTTAATTGCTAATCCCCATTCATGCTGGATCTTTACCAGGTCCATACTTATGTCTTCTTGTTCTTGTAATTTCTGTCTTTCCTGTCAAACTTATTCCTTTCTGAGAACTTTCAGCATCTATGTATATGTCATATTGCACTTCTCAGTTCCCAATGCAGTTCTGGTGTTTAAATAAGAAAATACAGTGTCTGATAATTCAAAGAAGCAATTATTAGAATCACAAAATGTCCATTAAGTATTACAGACCTTGTTTTTCACTTGAAGAACTGGAGCTTCATTAAACAGAATAAATAAACAAATTCTTCAAATCCAAGAGCAAGATCATTCTTCCCAAAAGATTAGAAGAGAGGGAAAAAGAGGACAAAAGAAAGAGAGAGAAAATTAGCAAACCTAATTGAAACAATCTGGTCACACCTGAGCTCATCTCATTGAGTCCACTCATCGAGTCGCATCAGTTAATGTTGTCTTTAGACTTGGCATTGCTACCATAAGAACATTATGGTTGTAGATCCCAAGAATGAGAACTGGAGTTCAAATACTCAGTGGACAGCCAAGAAATGTAGGGTGCCCTGATGATTAGCTGCTAGAAGCATACCTCAGCAGAAGGATGTTGGGGAACACAATAGGGGAAAGTGTCACCCAGGCTCTGTTACCATCCACAGGCACCTTTCTGCTGACTTCAGAGGGGCATGGAGCAGATCCCAAATCCATGGTATGGATCAGCAAGCCATGGTTATGTTCTTTCCTGGGATTATTCAGAAAGGAAATGGATGACTGAGCAAAGGATTACTACAGTTCAAAAAACGTTGTGTATTTCAGCAATTGCTGGCCAGAAATGTGATATGGAAGTGACCCTTCCATTATACTTACATATACTTAAGTTATATCAACACTCACAACTGTCTTACATATTCATGTGGTCCCCTTTCCCCCTGCACACAGACACCTCCCAGTCTTGTGATGTTTAACCTTACAGCATTCTCCATTTCTATGTAGATTTTCCTTGGGCAACTAAAGCAGAGGTATTAAAGGCTGCAGGAGGGAAAGGCAAGAGGGAACTGTTCAGTACCAAAGCATTGTTATTGGATCTTCAGAAGTGTCTAGATCCACAAGGAACACAATGATCTGGGTACCACACTTCCAAAAGGTGACGGAAATGTTTCAGTCAGCTTAGTGGAGGGTGTCAGAGCAAGAAATCACAATCCTCATACTGGCGCTGACCATTGGTTTCTCTCTTCTTTCCTTTCCTTTCCTTTCCTTTCCTTTCCTTTCCTTTCCTTTCCTTTCCTTTCCTTTCCTTCTTCCATTCTTTCCTTCTTTCCTTCCTTCTTATCTCTCTCATTTTCTCTCTCTCTTTGACCTTAAAATGCAGAACCAAGTAAAACAGAACCATATCTTTTGCTGGAAGAGAAGCAAAAGAATGGAAATTGACTCAATATGTTCTGTAACAACTCACAGTTGAGATTCATGGAAGTTGCAATCTGACAAATTCAGAACAAAAATAAAGCTATGCCTTCTTTTTATTTTATTTTTTCAACAGTGAAGATGATTAATCATTGGCATAGCTTAAAGATGTCTGCAAGGTTTTCCATCACTAGCAACTTATAAATCAATACTGGATGGCTTTCAAAAAGAAATGCTCAAGTTCAAGTAAAAATTAATTCAGGGAAGACCTATGACCTCTGCTACACAGGATCAGATGGTCACAATAGCCTTTTTAGCTTTACAATCTGTTAATTAGATCTTTCTACTCCCTTCTCTGGGATCACCCTTCCAATTCCACTCCTTCTTAGCATCAGAGGTAATTAATTCTTGAGTTCCTGTAGATTTTTCTTCTCAGACATCTAGACAGGAGGCAGGTCTATTAAAAATACCATTCACCCCTGCAAAGCTAATTTAGCTGCTGCCACTCAGCTGCTGCCATTTCTCATGTGCCAGACACAAAACTCTTCACATGGCAGTCCAATGTCTAGAGGGAAGCCCAAGTCCTAAAGCAGCAATGCACGTCCTGGAAAATCCTTGTGGGTACTGGGGGATCACCCACATTGTGGAGCAAAATCGCAGTCACAAATGGGGCTGTAGCCAATTCTCAAGCTTAAATTAATCTTACAAATATAAATCTGAGAACTACACATGATTTTCACTTCAAAGTGCTCTTGATGCAGCCAGCCTGAGCATGGATGTTAAGTTATTCATAGTGCCTAGACAAATTGGGCACCAATCTACCAGTAGGTATATGAAGCTGGAGTCTTCATAAGCACAGAATGGATATTTTCAAGATGTCCTGTAAGCAGCCTGACACTAAGATGAATAAGAAACACATCAGCCCAGTATGCTTGAATGTGATCATCTATTCCTAACCTATAGACAGAACTTTTGTGCCATTCTCACTGGCTCTCCCCAGTATCCATAAATGTATCCACTCCAAATATTTGAAAGAGACTAGCTCAGACCCAACTGTCCTTAGTAAAAGGATTTTGTTTCCAATCAAGTTTTAAATGGCTCAAGAATATTTCCTTTGTGTATTTTTTTTCTCAAGATGCAGTATTTTAGTTTGCAATCAGCATCAACATTCCTTGCCATTTCATGAAAAGTATAAATTTGAGCCACCTTTTCCCTTTGGCTAGAGCCAGGTACCCCATTCTCCCTAGAATGCCTCTGCATTTTGTTGCGGGAGTAGCTAAAGGACAGTACAGAAACACCCAAGCCAGCTCTAAAGTAACCTCATCAGATTCTGTTGCTACCCTAGGGCAGCAGCATGGACTTTAGTGCACACAGAATTTTTTCTGTACCATGACTATAGAGTAAGAATAAAACGGTCATCATTCAACACATGCCAAGACAAGACTGATAATTCTATATGTATTACTCAGTCCCTGAGACAAATGAATGACTTAAATTATTTGGGGTTTTGATGTCATTTAAAGAGAAAGCAGCAATTGCGAGTACTATCCTTACTTACAGGGATATTTTTCACAAAAGGTGAATTAATAATACACATTTTCTTATGACCCCAAAACAATAGCTTTTCAAAAGTAAGGGAGATTTTATTGGTGACTCAAACCTACAGCAGGTCATGAGGACTGACAGTAAATTAAAAGCTTCTCCCTGTATGAAAATTATTAGACACAATATTTTATACAATATTATTGCACTTCTGTTGGTTGCTTGGCATCAGAGGATGATGCTAAATGCTGCCAGGTCAAAATCCCTCCAGCAGAGCAAGATTAATTTTACTCAGCTGTATATATCTACAGTGTGAATGCCCATATTCGAGCCAGTCACCTCCAGTTTCTTTTATGTCACTGCACAGTTTTAAATCTGAGTTCACCTGTCTATTTTTAGATGTTTACTGTAGGGTGAGATGAATCACAACCTAAGAGCATCCGTTTCTCCTCACTGACTACAATAAAACCATTACAACTGGCTCAGCTGTAACGTCTGCACTGGAAACCTTTCCTGTTGATCAGCCTTGTGTGGCTGCAGCCTCCAGCAACTTCCATTTGAATAGAGAGGACACACACTAAAATGTCAAAATCAAAGAGCATTAATAAAATTAGGCAGGCAACTAGTGTCAGTCACAGAGCAGATGTTTAAGTGCTGCAAAAATGCCTTGGCTTTCTGAAGAATGTAGTTTTAGATGGCCTGGAAAAACATGAAACCATGGAGATACCTGTTTCTGTGCATCAAAGCACGACATGCACTGGCTTAAATGCTGAGCTTAGGAGAATGGCTACTCCTAGAGAAGAACTGCAAAGAATTCCTGCATAGAACTGTTACATTCACAGGGTGAATTGCACACTTGGGTACATTTATTGAAAATAAGTAATTTTTTAAACTTGGACTAAATTAGGCTTACAGAAGAGATCTCTCCCCCTGATTCACATAATTGATTTATATATTGATTACTAAGCTATTGATTGCTGTGAGGATGAGGAATATAAAAGACTCCAAAGCATTGGAATTTTTATGCCAAATGCAAAAGCTCTGAATAATTTCCTTGGAGTATCTAATCAGTCATTGAAACTGTTGCTCTTTTGCACAGGTAGGAAACCAAAAAAATTTTAGTGCTCTTTCTATTAAGCAATTATCTTTTTGCCATGTTTTCTGAACTTATATCTACTCTAATATAACCATCTACCATAACAAACTGTTTTCCCAGCTTATAAAACTACAATTCTTCGAAGCTGATAGCAGCTGTTTTGTAGCTGTCATACAATACAATATGAGTAAGGTCACTCCCCGTAGCAAATCTGTAAGCTAAATTACAGAAATCAGTCTGGTGCCAAATTCCAAAAGCAGAGATACCACATTATTGTGAACCTTGGTGTCCAGAGTTTAAGGTATTTCTTATTAAAATTAACACAAAGTTTCTTTCAGTGAGTGTTGGATCAAGTCCTAATTACATGTTGACGAATCTTCTTGCATGCCAATTCTTTTGTTAGAACTGCTGTTGATTAGATGTCCTTATAATGTACTCTTCAGTCCTGTGGCCAGTGAAACAATTAATTTCTACTGCCAAAATTAAATTTACTTAAAACTAATTTTACTATGAAACACCAGATAATTCACCTGATATTTAACTAGATGGTAGTCTCACTTCCAGTTGGATCAGCACAATTTTCCATATGTTGCAAGAGTGTAAAATTACTGGCACAATCCTTACATTAACTGCACAATGACCAGTGTCCATCAAATTGCTTTGCAGATACAGCAAGACTACAGAAATCCTGATGACAGTTCTCTTAGTTCACGAACAAGATATGTGGCCTTTTTCTGTATCATATTTTTCCCTTGTCAATGATAGTAAAGCTTCTTAAAAATCTTGGACTGAACTGCAGGTGCACAGTTATGTTTCACTACTTGAAAACATGAATCTGGATTCACCTTTTTCCAAAAGAAGCATGAGTCTTTCTTCTGATTTTAATGTAAGATAGGTGAAGACAACAAGGAGATAAACACAACAAATAATACAAAATATCAGGGATTTTTAGATCATAAGGAATCTTTTTTTGATGTTACTATGGAAAATGGCCCCTTCATAACTGGATTTTATGTTGGTCTGGAACTTTCTAAGAAATTCTTTTATATATGTATGTATATTTCATGTTCCACCATCAGACTGGTCCCACGTATCAATGCGTGTGTGCAAGCACGTGTGTGTGTATGTTTCCTACTCATTTTTCTTACAACTGTTTTGACGTCTCATCTTTTTTTTTCTCCCAATGAAACATTGTCCTCTTTTTTTTTTTTCATTTTTGTCTCTCTGCATTTAATTTGTCTTCTGGGTTGGGGGCCACTGCTGGCTGAGGATCAATCCTCCTTGTAACTGAGACACAGCTATTTCTGTTCCTTAGCCCCTGCTGTGCCAGAGGATTTATTTGCGTGTGGCTATTTGTTTCTGGGCACTGGATTATACTGCTAAAGGAGCAGTTTGGGAGGTAAGGAATGCTGAGAAAGCTTTTTGTCAGCTCTGCTGAACTCCAGTGCCTGGTTTCCAAAGTCTTCCTTTTACCTAACTCTCAGATTTTCCAAAGCTAGCTGTGGATGACATGGGACACTACTGCTTTGGATGTCCTTGCTCTGCCCAGTTCATAGTAATCTTTCAGGCACTTCCTCTTATGAGCCTCCCTCAACTCTACACAGAGCAAAGGGTGAAGGTGTCCTCTGCAAAATTTCACTCAAAGCTCAAATGGAATTCAATGGAATTACGAGCATGTACACCAGGTTAGAGTCTGCCCATATGTTGTTCCTAAGTATATAACAAAGAATTATGTTTGTTGATAGCTCAATACATTCATATGGAAATGGATAGGCTTCCATGAAAAAGAACAAAAAGTAAAGCTACAATTTAAGACTATTTGATTCAAAAAGCGGTCAGAATAACTTCAGAAAGAGCTGCTTGGGCCTTTAAAGTTATTTCACCATCCATACAGTCTGAAGGAAATAAGAAGGTGTGAATTCAGCTATTATAAGGGACCACAAGGTGGGCCCAGCAAGAATAATGCTTGTGAGAACTGTAATGAAGATTATGTACAAATTAATCAGCAATTGCTACTCTGGCACAATAAACAAATGTCAGATACCCACAACACCTAGGAGGCAGTCCCACTGAAAAGAAAAAAAAAATACATGACTGAAATAAAGACCATGACATTGGCTATATCCAGTTGGTAATTTCAATTATCTGGCATTCTTGGTAAAGGAAATTAGAATGTTTCTCTGAGTGTTTCATAAAGCCAGCTAGTATGACCACGTGTAAAATCTAATACCTTCTTTCTACAGTTTTAAATCTTCTCTAGTTGGAAAATAAACAGTGTGATCTAGCAACCTTTTTTCTTTCCCCTAGGAACAATGATCTGACATCACTAACATTATATCAATGCATTTCACAGAATAGATAGATAGATAGATAGATAGATAGATAGATAGATAGATAGATAGATAGA
>VZRU01005591.1:0-22396 GCA_013398155.1 Pedionomus torquatus | reverse complement strand
AAAAAAAAGAAAAAAAAGAAAAAAACTATTAATATTTCTATCAAATATACTTGTGGCAATGCCTGGACTCCCCTCCTGTATTCAGTGGGATGAAGTCCATTCACATAATCCAGCCAAGCCACGCACAACCCTCACCTATGCACAGCTTTTGGAAGTCACAAGCTTAATTACATTCCTAAATTTAATCCTTCTAGAATGCGTACAAACTTTTGATAATTACATCCATTTTTAACATGCTCTAAAAAAAAAATAGTCATATATCATGAGTATTCATTACTGTCTTCCACTTGCTTCTGGGTCTCCAGTAGACACAACCCATGACAGATAATCACAGAGATCTGGAATTTGGAGAGCTTTGCCTAAAAGTTTTTCACACCTCCAGGTTGGGTTAGCATTGGCTGCTCACACCTTGCCCAGATCTAAAGGCTGGCTCTTCTTACCACTATTTTTGCTGCCAGAGTGAAGTGTGTGATATGCCAGCTGCCACGTCACAGAGTCTGTGGGTCTCTGAGTGCAATGGATTTTTCTTTTCAGGCCACGGATAAAATTTTGTAGCTGGAAAGTAAGCACTCTGATTTAATGCTCCAAATCTAATAACGAGAAGATTTTTTTCTCTTTTTCATAGAGAGTGCTGTCTTGGTTCATCTAATTACAACTTAATGAGATTATAAACACAGAGAAGATAAGTTTCCTCTGGTGTTTAGAACCAACCTTAAGACCACCTTCAAGTCCAGATCTGCTGACTGGGTATTAAACAGTCCCACAGTGTGCCGCCCCGATGCCCTCTCCAGCCATAGTAGCAGCTCAGCTGAATTTCTGGCATGCAGAGGAACCATCTCCACCCTCTTGCAACTACCCATTTCTGCATTGCATCTGGGTCTGGAGTATCACCTGCCCACAGCAATCACAAAATCCCCTGTTCTTCTATTTGAGGCCTTCTTTTGCCTTCTCTACAACCCACAAAAAGGGGAGACACTGTATGTAGTGATCACTAGAAGAGATCTGGAAAGGACACATTTTACATCTATATTCAAGAAACAAGAAGCCTATGCCATAGCTTATATACAATACAGTAACGTGAGGGCAGGGTATCTGGTGTTTCAGACAGGTCGAAGATACAGAACTAGTACTTAAACCTCAAATTCTTTCTGAAAAATGACTGAGGTAAAAAAGTGGTAATAGCGGGTTCTCCCAAACTACTGATTTAAAAAGAAGATTAAGAGATCTGTGTTTCTCCAGCATTTTCATCTGTTTTGAAAAAATGAGTCACTAAACAAACTATGCCAACCAAGCGCTGAGGTGTTTCTGGAATTGCTCCATATTTATGAGGAAAGTTGCAGCCTCAGAGCCAGCCAATGAAAACCAAAAAGGCGGTCCCCAGGTCTGTGGAGACACTTGATTATTTGGTGGCTTTGCTGAGGAGGAAATTTCTCTATGCATGACCTTCTGATTCCTAAACAGAAGCAATTTGCCTAGCTCATTGCATTACACTGAAGAAGTCAGTGAAAACACTTGAGGTCTTTCCCAAAGGCATTGCATGACCTTGAGCAATTCCCTTCAAGTCTATTTGAAGATCTGATATTAAACAGCAACATCCACATTTAATAAAATAAATAAGATGCTTTTATGCTAACAGCTGGTGGGCAGCCTCACCTTCCAATGAAAATCTGAAAACCTTCTTAATGAAGTGTGATGGACCCACAAACCCAATTCTGATTAAAAAAAAAAAAAAAAGCACACCTCATTAGATGCTAATATAACCTTTCAAGTGCCCAAATTCAGAATCATGAGGTTTCTTTTCTTGGTACTCCTATTTCACCCTGAGAAATGGTGAGATTACATTTGCCCATTAGACACAACATTTTGAGGTTAATGTGACTGTTTAGAAAGTTCTAAAACTTTCAGCTGGAGAGTTCCGCCAGGGCTTGCAGCTCTGTAATAAATACAGCTATTAAAACACATATTTAGCTTATGAATTTCAATATGTAGTACCTGTACAAACAGCATTCACAAACCATAAGCAGTCACAGTCTGTCAAGCAGAAAGGAGAAATGGAAATTTTGGAGATAGGCTTTTAGGGTGGGGAAAGGTTCAGGAAGGGGAATGCGTATCAGTGAAAAACAGACACTATGCGGGACCTATGCATGGAATTACTACAGAGGCCTTCATAATTTCAGTTCAGTTATACAAGCCTCAACAAGGCTATCGCGTAATGAGAAATGATGAGGACTTCATATGGACCTCATACCATTTTCAAGTCTGTATTTTCTACTGATCACTCTAATTAGGAAGCCCACCTATGCATAGGCAATGATTTAGCTGCACAGATCCTCAGCTATTAGCTCCCGAACTGTTTAGTTTCTGAGGCAGAAAAGTTATAATGTCATAGCGACTATGAGTCACATTTCTCTGTCCAAATTCCTGCAACTATCACTTTTTAAGGATGCTCATTGCTAAGTCAATGCAAACTGAGATGAAATTACAGACCGAGAGAAGAAAAAAAAATAAGAAATGTAAATGTGTCAACCCCAAGGAAACTCAAGCAGTCAAGATTCCATCATAGACTGTTGCAATCCAGAAAATTTTGTTCAAAATAATATAATTAATTTCGGTTAACTCACACTGGAAGAATTTCATCTCCTTACATTTTTTTGTGTCTCATTACATTTAGGAAATTATTTGTCAATTTATTAGTAATAGTATAAATTTGCATTAGCAGTTTACTGTGCTGTTTCTGCCTACAAAGAGGTCAGGATTCCATCTTTCCACAGCTTCATGTTCTCACGTTTTTGTTTCAGCAAACTTCTGCAAACTCCAACTACACAGGTTTACAAAGGAACATGAAATCTAGTGGTAAGAGGCCCGTTTTTTCATACATCTTGCAGTCTCACAGTCATCTCCTTCAGTATGAAGCTGCAGACATGCTTATATTATCTCTAGCAGTTGTAGTGCATTCATGCTAACCAACCCTCCTTAGTTTCCCTTTTTTGCTGTGTTTTTAATCCTACTATTCTGATCTTCACTGTCAATAAAACAGTTCTTTTCCAATAAGAAAATTATTCCATTTCATGTGACCAAAACTAATGAATATTTCCACATACAATTTTTAGAGCTTAGTTTCTTCTCCTTGATGTAACTTTCAGTCTGAATTTCCATGGTTTATATTATTCAGTTTGGATATAAAACCCCTATAATTTCTTTCTTGTTTAGCACTTGATATATGTTCTCAAAATTAATCCCATCTTAGAAAAGCTTTTTGTCTTAGAATGTGGAAAATAAATCACTATATTCTTAGATAATGGAAATTGTTGGTGATTAAATTCAATTTGATAGAGTATGAGTGAAATTTCTCTGACTAGTTATCAACAGTATCTTGATTTTAGGTTTGGCTTTATCATTATATCTCCTACATTTACGGCTGCCTGTACTTTCCCTGAGCAGTTCTCCATATTTCATTTTCTAGATTGTTTTCTGCAGGCTTATGAATATATGGGTGTTTGGCAGAGATTTTATAACCTATAATCAGAACTGAAAATTATAGTGATCCCATTTGTGTTATTATAGCTTAAGAACGAATCAGATTTTCCATTTTTAAATTTTTACTGTAAAGAATCTACAACTGGTCTTTCTTCGCTGCCAAATATTCCTGCAAAGTTTTCTATAAGAATAAATGTTATTTATTAATTTGGAATTCTTCTCCTGACTTCTGGCATTGAGTGTGAAGAGATAGCATCTCCTGAAAATCAAAGAAAAAAAAATCTCTATTCAGTGACCACATTTTAGCCCAAAAAAGTTACATGGGTGTCTTTTTAAGGACATGCAGTAGTGGGTAGAGGGATTACTTGAGAATGACGAGTATTATTTCCTTCCACTAGAAACATAATATGTTCCTTCAAGATAGTGCCAAGATTTTTCTGCCAGATGAACAAGACAAAGTATAAGAGAATCAGCTCTCTATTCTGATTGCACAGCCTTTTTTATTTTAACCTTATTATTATCCAAAACATATCTTCTTGCATCCTACCACATCTTCTAGATAAGAGGACTATAGATGTGAAAGTCAGAAAGTGCTCTGCTATGGTTGGGGAGGTGATAGAAGGAGAATCCTGAAGAGAAACCAAGGTGAGACTGGCTGGTAAATACACTCACACTGGCTGCCTCCTTAACATTCCTTACCAACCTGACTAAAAGTTAGGATCCTTGCTCTGTGGCCCATTATAACATCTCCAAATCTTGCAATGCTGCATGCAACATGTTCTATCTTCTCTTCTTTTGCTGCCTTCAGTAGGAGGAAAAAACTGTACAAGTATAGTAAAATTTGGCTAACAGTTTCTTAAACCTATCAATGAAATGACAGTGCACTTGAATTTCAATTCACTTGAATTTTAGCTATTCTCAATTTCCTGACTGAGGTAGCATAATCCAATTTCCTTTAAGTTTCAGCTGCCTATTCTACCACCATTACCTATGGGACCTTGGACAAACAGTATAATCCAGATTTCCAGGGAAACTGAGAAATTACAGCACCCTCAGGGAGCTGTGAGTCCAATCTACTTGCTCTGGTTTCATGAGCTCATCCCTGAACTCTTTGGCACCGACAGAATCTAGGCTTCAAGGATATCAATGGTGGATCTCAAACAGAGAGCCACAACCAGCTACCAAAAAGCTCTGCAATGTCTTCACTGTCTCCATAGAAATGGAAGATTGCAACAATTTGATGGCAAGATCTCAATGCTATGGAAATTGGTTGTACTGTAGGAAGAAAGAGTACTGTAGAAAAGTAGTGTAGGAAGAGAGATCCAGTTCCATTCTGGTGATGCAGACCTCTTGGGTCATATATGAGTCAGAAATCTTGTGAGGCTAGTCCTGGTTCTGAGGCTCTCTGTGCTTTCATTTCCACTAATGTATGGAAATAGTACAAAACAGGATTTTGTCTCCTGATATTTGGACAAGTTGGAAAGATTTCTTGCTGAGCTGGGATTTTGCCAGCTAGCTTGCCTAAAATGCTGAGGAATGGGACTCATCTTTTGACATATTTAGCTCATTTTTTGTAACTTTTTAAAAAAGGAAATAATAATTATGAAGATTATGAGCTATCACATGCCAGCTTTTCCACTACAAACTAGATCCTGTTGTCAGTATTTCCATTCACTCTCATTGACTATAACCAAAGGCAATGAGCATAAACACTGGAAGCACAGTCTCGGTTTTGGTGGATTTTCTCCAAACCTTAGTACAGCATGTCTGACGTGAACGCATATAGAACATCTATTGCCTTTGAACTAAAACCTACCATGAGAGGTGCTTTAGAAATGCAGGCGAGGAAGCTGCCAGCAATGTGAATGAGAATTGGAAGTAAAGAATGAGAAAACTTTATAACCTCTGTCCTCTGTGTTCCCGGGTGATTCCCTGGCTGCCATGTACAATCTTTGGCATCAAAGGGGGGTGGCAGAGATGAGAAGCAAACTGGACAAGGCAAAAATCCCTGTCCTAAAGGGCACTGCCCTGCAAATCTTATTCATGCCTGCAGTCCATCTGACATCGAGTGAACTCACGTTGCCTATAACCCATCCATACAGCTGAGGGCCAGCTCTGGATCTTTTCCAGAAGTAAGAATCATAAAATCTTTAGAGTTGGAAGGGACCTCAAAGATCACTGAGTTCCATCCCCCCTGCTATGGGCAGGGACACTTCCCACTAGACCAGGTTGCTCAAAGCCCCATACATCCTGGCCTTGTTGCTCTGTAAGCCATGCTTTAGATAGGGAAGAGGACTCATCAGTGGGTTGGCACCACAACACACTTTGTCAAACGCTGGCTGGCCAAGAGAGCCATGGAGGAACTGGCCTGGGGTGAGTAAAGGGCTGTTTTAATTTAAAACATTGTCTCTACCCTACAAAGTCAGCACTGACTCAGTGGTTTCCCGGCGTATTGCATTCACTGAGCAAACGAAAAGCCCTGACCCCAGTGCACATACCCACAGATGGTGTTGCTTTCCTTCCCCAGGCAAAGAGCTTGCTCCTGAATAAAGCACTGTAGTCACAGGAGTCATCGCTTGCCAGTAAACTTTACATTGGAAACACTCGTGAATGTGACTTAAGCTAAACAGAGAGAGTTCATAAGCTTTTGGGGGTAACATATTCCATATTTTCCCTGCAGTTTATTGGCAAATTAATTCTAATGCATTCAAATTACATCATGAAGTGTAATGTAGAAATATTTTATGAAGGTTACCTTAATAGAGTGTGAAAACCTGATGAATGGTAATTCAGAGGGAACTGCTTGGCCCATCTCCTATTTACCTGGAAACATTACTGCCTTAAAAAGCCCTTAAATATATTACTTGTTTTTATGGCTCAAAAACCTTTAATTTGAAGATTTTTATGACTGTCTTACAATATACATCAATTTAAAAAATATTTTAAACTAAAACGGATCATTTACTGCCAACTGTTCTTTGGGCATATCATTGATTAGTCTAAGTGTGATAAAACAACCTTGTTTTTATTCATACTTTAAGAGAATAATAAAACCTGCATACTTGGAAATACTGAAGCAATATCTTGGCCCAGAGCTATTTAAGTATGAATTATTCACATCTAGTTTATTTTTTTTCTTTTAAATTCATGAATCCCCAGAATGGTTTTGTAAAGCGTATCAGTGAAACCATGTTTCTAATTATTAAAGTGGGGGTGGATCAGAATGCATCATATATGTAAAGGGGTCATGTTTTATTTGTCTTTCTTTGCAAGCCACTATGAATCTCCTTGCAAATGAGTTATTCAATATTTGCACTATATTTTAACTTGTGGCCCACTGTGAGAGAATGCAGATAGTTACTTTTTTTTTGGCAAATAGCTTTTGCAAACAAACTTATTTTCACATCCTGTAGCACTGGAACTGCCTAAATGTACCCATTTAGGGATTTCATGGGCAACTGACTGGGAACCCATTGCCTGAAACTGTTCCGGAGTAATCAGAGGGAATTACAGAAATAGAAAGAGTGTTTTTGTATCTTCAGCAGGCTCATGTAACAGTGATAGGGTGTCTATCCGGATATTAGACTGCTGAGAGTGGGACTTTTTCCTTAACTGCTGAAAATGTCACAGAAATATCTTTTGTAAGTGAAAAAACCAAAAACATTAATCCTACTTTTGCAATCCTTCCATCCTGTGTAACCTAACAATGCTTTGTGCATACACCATGGTATGAACCAAGCTAGTGGAAAGAATGGGATTGAGGTCATTCTTTTTTTTGTTCCATCACTGAATTTCCATAGGACCTCAGCAAATCACCTCAGTGTACCTCCAGTCCCCCCACACACACAAAAAGCTTTGTTTTATTTGGAGCATAAACTCTTCCATCTAGAATACACTTTTCTGTGTATTTGTATAGTACAGCATAATCGTGTACTTGGTAAATACTGAATTAATAAAGATGTTTTTTATTATACAATCACAGAAAACTATATGGGTTGGAAGGGACCCTGGAAATCATCTAGCTCAAAAACCAGTTCAGAGTATATCTAGCTAGACCAGCCTACACAGGGACTTGTTGAGTTTTATATAACTCCAAAAATACAGTTTCCAAAACGACTCTAGGTCCCTGCTCCCAAGAGATCAGCCTCAAGGTGAAAACCTTTCTCCTTTTAAGTACCCAGAATTTCTTCTGTTTTAACTTGTGTCCATTGCTACAGGACTCCAAGAAGTCTTGGCTTGTCCTTTCTATACTCTTGATTAGATTGCTAGACACAGCAGTAAGATCTCCCTTTCCCTCCTCTGTTTCTGCTCATATTTCATGTTCCCCAGTCCTTTGGCCATCCTAGGGACTCCCCACTCACTCTAGTATGTCCATGCCTTTCCCATGCTGGGGATCTCAAAACTACACAAAACTCTAGATCCCACTTCACAGATAAGATGATGTTCTCAAAATCTTCTGATGGCTTACCTTCTTCTCTGTCAGGTCCTGGTTGGGTTCTCACACTCTCCTTTAACAATATTCATAAACAATATCTTATAAATGAGTACAGCTACTGCAGCTGTACACTACAAATGGTGGTGCATATACGTGGCTACCACAGCGACAGATAAAATCCTAATACACCAAGTCCTCTACAGTCAGACAGAGGAAAAAGAGTGATTAAGAGTTCCTGGAAGAAGGGAAAAGCAGCAGGTGGCAAGCAATGGCTTTAGATACTGATTGTTTCTGTCAACTTGAAATGAACATCTTCAGCCAGCCATAGCAGATAAAATGGTCTTATAGGATGGAAACTCAAAATTAAGGAGAGTTGCGAGATACTCAAAAAGTGAAAATTTTCTATGCCACTAACCACAAACTACCACTGTATACCATCCAGTCTTAAAAATAATGACTTTTCAGACAAAAATGTATCATGGAATGGCAATAGCAGAGTGTGTGGAGCCTCAAATGGATCTATGCCTAGATTTACAACACTCACAGTTCTTCCTAGGGCTTACAAATTTATCTAAATGCTTATTACTGAACATACATAGATTTTTTTTTTTAAGTCTGAAAAATACCAGGCAATTCAGCACAGAGCTTGCAACCATAAGATCCGTAATGAAGCCAATCCCTTAACTTGGCTTCAGGGCAAGGTGTGATTGTACTCTTCAGATGTATCTGCCATGCTGGGCTTAGCACAAAATTAGCCTGGAGGAGTTGTGTCATTTCTCAGTGTTACTCCACAGTCAGGAGGGTTAAAGGACTTGTCTGACATGGGGGAAGCCCAAGTTTAAGTAAGTTTAATGCTTTTCACATTGGCTCTCATTCTAGACTAAGGTGATTCTTCTGTATGTTCCTGCAAGCAAATATCTGGAAGTCTGTGAAATTTTCAGTGTTACAAAAGTATCAGCCAACAACAAAATGGGTCTTCAAGGTGCTGAGAGTAGAAGCTTTAATGAAATTTAAGTTCTCTTGTGAGCTAGTGCCAGGTGTTAATCTTTAAACAGACATTACCATCCTCAGTACAAAACTGCGTGTTATGAAAAATTCCCACTGCCTTGTTCAATTCACCAAAATCTAGTCACGTCAAATACTACACAGGTATAGTTCCATCACAACTATGTCACTTCTCTGCACAGTTTGAGGTAAACCAAGCCATAAGTTTGAATATTTACACCAAGAGAGTAAAAAAACAGTGGTATTCTCACCTCATTGACACTTTCCTAGTTTATTTGGCTCATGGGACATTGGAATGCTAGGATTGGAAAGTTAAAAGTATTCTAAACTGCTGGACATGATGAAAAGCAAGGCCTTTGAGTAGCAGTCTGATTAATCTGTTGGGGAGTGATTAGATATGAATAACAGCTTCTTATACTTAATAAAGTTTGCATAGCCAATTGGAATTTTATAAAGTGTGGCATTGTTCTGGAGTGTGGCCCTGTCATGGACTTTATGAAGCATGCAGGAGGCAATATAGACTTTATGAAGTCCACATTGAGGATAAGTATAAAATTAAGTAGGAAAAGCATACCAAGCCCTGATATGTGACGTGGAAACTCATGCCCATCTGCTCCCTGAAAGCTCCCATTTCATTGATGCCACATGATTGCGCACAAAACACAAGTCTTGAGCATATTTTACTAATTTGTGAAATTACTTTAACGTTCAATTGTTATGAATCTTAAGTAAATTCTAGTTGTATTACAAAAAAAATCAAAGAAACTAGAAAACAGGTATGAAATACACCAGTAGAAAAAAATCCCTCAGCATAACCATATGTGGTCACTTGTATGGGTCGTTCCATAAAAAGCTGTATTGTATAGGGAAACAGCATGACTGGCAAAACTGTTATTGTATGGGGTTTTCCTGCAGCCCTCCTTCTTCTCACAAAAATTACAAATTGAATATTCTTTATGGCACAACCGAAAATTTGCAGAAGGAAAGTTTATAGAGTACAACAGAGGAAACCTCTCTCAGGTGTAAGCCCTGATCAGTGCAATAAAAAGCCAGGGATCTTCTAGGTCTTCCTCTAATTACTAAACATTTTTTCTTCATAATGGCTCAACTACAGCAGGACAGGGGGAGAGGAAGAGCCGCTGTGCAAATCAAAATTTAATTATGTGACTTTCCTTCAAAACATTACAGATGTTTTTATATCTCATTGTAAATATAAAATACATTGATTTTGGCTTATGTTGTAGGTAGAGAATGAAGCTTCCTTTTTAAAAAAAAAAAAATTCTCAATGCATGGGTTGCTTGTGAAAAAAAGAAAGCAGATGGTTTATTAAATAACAGACACAAAAAATTAAAGGCTTTAAACACTGTGGATTTTTTTCCCATTTATCAAGCTATTGATTAGATTATCTTAACTCACTTTTGAGGACAACTGACCCTTTAGATCCATACTTCACTTAATTACTCCATAAAAACCCCTTAATTTACAAATTTATCATCTCAGAATTGCTGTTTTAGTTATCTCGCATACAAAAGTTTAGTAGGTTTTGGTCTACTATATTTTGAACACTGTAAAGGATCTTTTCATTTTTAATTCAAAAATGTTTGAAGTATGTCATTACAATGTAGATGACACAATCTTTCCAGCTTCTAAGTCTATGAGCTAAGATGATTGATTTTATCTAGTTTAAATCACTATGAAATTGATTAAATGACCTGGCAAGTTCTGCCACTCAGCTTGACAGAGGAAAACCCAGAGCAATGTTTCAACAGCTGCTTCATTGCTTGTCCATTACTTAACAAGTAAAATACAGCAGTTTGTGTATGACTAGGCAATGTACAGAAACTGTTTTAGAACATCATTATGAGTCTGGTAAATAGGCTTAGACTAAGGATATGAAAACAAACTCTCTCTAATTTTCTGTAGCAGTGTTTAAAGAGCTTATGATTGGCATCATAACTGACTGTATTGACCAAAAGAGCTGTAGATATCTGGCTTCCTAGCCCTACAGATGAAAGACCATATGTTATAAAGAAATATAGTGAGAGGGGGAAAAAATAATTGCAGGCTGAATACATGAGTCAGGGTCAAAGCCAACAGAAACCAAATCTAGTCACCGATGTTGCTTCAACAGGGGGTCAGTGATGTAGGGCCGCTGGGCAATGAAGAAATGTTGTTGACTTGTTGACCAACAGGTAGTTGAGCTGACGGCTGACTACCTCTGAAAACCTCAGGCATCTCTCTGCTTTGCCTTCCCTGATGATGAGAAGAAGAACAGTTTGCATTACAAATGCCTACAGCTTAAGCAAAGTGCCTTATGTCCGCGTCTCCATCTGTTTCACCAAGTTTCAACTGAGTACTGTGTAACTGTTTAAGATCAAATTAGGGTATATTACACTTTTCAACATCAGTCCAAGTTTTCCCATATTTACAGTTCTGGAAACAATGTATCCATTCAAATTCATTGCTAGTGAGCTATGAAGGGACCAAAGCTATAATTTACTGTTTGATGCCCTTTTTCAAATGCTAACATCATAGTTGTGGTCATAAGCTTCAAATCGTTTGTTTGTGCTGTTCCTTATTTGAGGTCACAAAAAGACGTATGATTTTGATAGGCTCAGCTTACCGTGAGGGCTGTTAAAACAGCAATACCTTTACTGGTTTATGAAAAAAAGATTATTTCTAAATGTAAAATAGGAAGTAAAGGTGTTACTTTATGTAACACCAAGTGCTGCACAGTGGCATATATTTAATTTTTGTCAGTGATCAATGAAAAAGAACATATATTAAAAATTGTACATGAAAAACGTGCTCAAGAAGTGAGGGGTACAGATTAGAGATCTTTGCTGTTATTAAAGTCAGTATAATACATTCCAGAGACTAAATAAACAAAATTCACACCAAGTTGGCTGGCATTTTCAAAGGTGCTAACTCAGCAAACTGCTGCAAATTTCTGCTGAATTGAGCATTTCTTATTCTTTGAAATAAACATCTGTGATTCAGTGTGATAGATTTTAATATAGTTACACAATACAACAAATGTGTTTTAGAGAAAAACATCACTATGAATGAATGGTTCTTGCTAGCTCCACAATGCCCACTTTTAAATTATATTGAATAATAGATTTCTCTCCAGAATACTCCCATCAACTTAGAATAATCTTTTGTATTGTTTAGTGAAGTCAACAGAGCAGATAAAAAGGTATTTTTCCCCAAAAACATAGTACCGATCATGTTAAATTGGAATTTTTACTTTGTATGCTAAACTACGGCATTTGTGCATGCCAGTGGTTTAAGGTGACTTAATGCACTGAATTAAAAGATGCTAAGGCACAACACCTAGGACAGCCAAGCACACTACAAATGACAGGATCATTCATTTCTGTTGTTTCTTTTCACAGTCTCACTAACTAAAGTTACTCCAAACAGTTCTTAACAGGATCAAGAGGGGAAAAAAAGAAAAAGATTAAATTCATTACAGGACTAGGACAAGGATGTTATTCCCCACCTCCCAAAACAATTAGCAAATATGACCTGCCAGCCTGCACCAGCTTTTCCTAGTCAATTTAATCCTAGCCACCAGCTACATGTGGTCTTTTACAATTCTTCCCCCAGGTTTCATAAAGGATTTTATGCAATATGGGCCCCGAATCAGACAACTGCTTTGATTTCAAGGAGCATAGCCTGTAAATAGAGCATACGGTCATTGCTCCTTGCAATCCCAGACCTAGCATCCTCAAGGAAGCGTGAAAGTTCTCTAGATACTTGCAAAAGACCATTGCTTAACATCTAATTTCATGTTCAGTAATCATTTCATCATTGAATTCAGATGATAAAGTGGATACAGATGTTCATTAGCAACAAAAACATATGCAAACAAAGAAGGAATCCAGGAAGTTGCTAGCAACTGGAAAGTCCAAGGCTGACCATCACATGTTGCAGTCACAAACATCCATCTTTAGATCAAAAAGAAAAAGTTTAACCACTCTTCCATCTACAGGAGTCCCAATTAGATTTTTCTCATCCTACCCGTGCTTCAAGGATAAGGCCATTTTATACAGGGCGTATCTAAGCGTCAGTGGCCTAAAATTGCAGAAGAGTTTGCAACTTCCCAGCCAAACCAGGAGTTGCTCTTACAACTCATTTCATATAAACAGTCCTCACTACCACACCTTTATCCAAAAATCTCCTCTGGTTGAAAGGCAGAGGCTCACAGCCTGGCTTTACTGATCTTATTTCTGATGGCAACAATAGGTAATAAGAAAGATTCCTTCTGGGGCCTTTTCCAGAGGTATTTTCTCTCCCTGCTTCCCAACAGAGGAAGCAAACACAAAGAAGATCATCTGCAGGGAGTAACAGCTTCTATTTGTCATGTCAAACATCCCAGACTCTATCCTTGTCCTCTGGAGGGAATCATTCACGAAGAGAAGATTAGCCAGAAGGATTAACATGCTGCCAGATTATAGACACACACAGCTCAGTCAACTAATAAACCAATACCTTTATGCATTTTTTGCTTTTTAACCTCTTGGTTTCCAGACTTCTGATACACATGCCTTTAGGCACCACCATAATTTAGGAGATGCTGAATACACAATTAATGAAGATACTTTTGTGGGTAATCTGGCATATTTGAATCATTTCTCATCAACCACAAGATGTCAGTGTTGCTGAATGTTATTATCACCTGCAAAGCATCTATAGATGTTGCTGAGGGTGGCTGCCAACACTGGGCTTTATTCAGTAAATCGAACAAAAAACCCAAGATATAACAGCCAATAAAACTCTGTGTGGCAAAGTGCTATTTGGTATGAACCATAAGTAAAACTTGAACTACATGGTTATTGCTGTCACCTGCTCCCACCATGCAAATCCTTGTGTCTTTTCTCAAGTTCCAACTCATGCATCACTTGAGCTAGGTAGACAGTTCTTGCACAGCAACATCACTTGGAGAGGGTTAATCTGGGATGACACCAGAGTTGTTTCATCATGAAGAAATTAGTCCATCCCACCAGAAATTAGGCTGTCCAGGAACTCTGCCTCTATCAACCCCCACTAAATATTCTATCTGAAATCAAAGAACATGCTCACAGCTATCTCCCCATTTCACTCTTGGTATGTACTTCCTATGGCTCTGGCAGCAATCTCTGCCCACATGGCTCCATCACGGAGATCTTTCTGTGTCCAAACTTGTTTCCTCTCTGTACCACTTCCCCAATTGTACGAGCACACGTTTATGTAAGGCCAAACTTACAAACTAATTTACTAGACTATCTAGTTTTAAAAAATCCTTTCCTCTTCCCAGGCCTTCCCAAAAGGCCAAGGTCAGGCAGAAGGGGAACTTTTGAACCAATATTGTTGTGGATTCAATGTATTGTAAAACTGCACCTTGGATTTCCTCTGCAGACCGACCGACCCGTATGTCACTTATTTTTCTGCTTCCTTCTTGGTTGCAGGAGATTTGTTCTACCATACACCAACTTGACTTCCACTTCTAAGTATAGCAGAGCTCTGGTACAATTCGCGTGAGAATTCCTGTTTACGTTATTTGCTGCCATTCAGGTCCTCTGAATTTGTCTACTTTTGAAATCACAGGAAGCATGACTTTGGTGGGAGTGGAGACAGGACTGCTCACCATGAAAAAAATTAGATTAATAGAGATGGGTGAATTTATACACACTTACAGGTATAAAAATACACAATGGAAACTTGGTTGTTTGAGTTGGGAAGTTAAGAAGAGAGTTTAATACATTTGATCCATCTATACTTTCTTTTTAAAAATAATAATATATCTCCCAATAACAAATCCAAATATTTCCGTTAAGGAGGGGTATATTTAGAGGAAAAGAAGATTTAACCTATTTCTTACAACCTTTTCCCAGCTGTCTTTCCTGTCCCTCTCTTTCTCCCCCCAAAACAACCCATTCTTTGAAAAATACTGCCATAAGCAGAGAAATAAAAATACACCTCAGGGAAAGTCTTTCCTGTTCCCAAATCTTCCATCCACTTGTGCTGAACACGTCAACTAGGCAAAGCCATTCCCAGTTTAATAAAAATCATTCTTCATAAAGACAACCCCTGACAGCTCCTCCCTGTTCCATTAAACAGTAGTGACCATAAATCCCTGTATTTATCTCCATTCGATCTTTGCGTTGTGTCAAAGGCACTGTCTTCTCTGCCAAAGTCAGAGGTTCTGTTTGCTCGACACGTTTCTGCCTCCTCTGTCAGTGACAGCAGGCACAAAGGCACAAATATTCACAGGTCTGCCTGGCTGTTGTGCAGAGGCGCAGGCTGCCTCCTCGTTGCGTGCACAGCGACCATTTGTCTGCACTTTCTGGCTGCCTGGAAATCTGGTAGATTAATGCTACCACTAAAGTGGTAGAGTTGGCAGGAGCACAGTGGAGAGATTCTCAGAAAAGCCTGACAGTTTCAGTTGAACTAGCTAGCCTCGCTAAAAAGTTGCATTTGCCAGGGTCATCTCAGGATGAGGATGACTGGGATTTATTTTTTTTCTTTCCTGGGGTCCCACTCAGTTAAGATGTTTTCATGCAATTTCTAAAATTTCCAAGCTATTTACCAAAACTACATAGACTTGCTGAGACTCTGAGCTACAAACTCTCAGGGACAGGGACATTGGTTTTTCATATAATTCCTAGAAAAGTTAAACAGGTGACTGAAGCAGGGTTATTTGATCCAGCTCATACGTAGGTAGCAGGCCAGGTTAGCTAATTAAAGTATTGAGCTCCAAATAACTAGCAGTCTAAGAGGTAAAGGTTGGGATGGCATGGGAAAGGATTTCATCAGACCAAAATTAATAAAGACAGGGATGGAAATACAAGACTGAGAAACTAGAGAGTGGAAGAGTATCTAATTTCAGGCACTCTAGTGTAAAGGTGAAACTGCCTCATTAATGAGCACTCCAGCATAAGACAATTCTGGCATCGGAGTCCTGCCCTAAGGGTATGNCCCCCAAGAAACCAGGGATTTGGCTGATGGGAGGTAGGGTGAGGCATTTTTTTTTTTCCTTTTTCGTTTTTGAATGGGGACTTAAGGGAAGAAGAATACAATTATTTTAAATTATAAAAGGGTGAAATTCAGCTGTATTGCTTAATTCAGTTTCACATGCAATAACCTTTCAAATGGTGCTTGAAAGTCAAGTCAAATTTCAATATAAATGATATTGCTAGGTTAACATTAGCGTATGAGACACTGCCCTTTATGTTTCGCTATCATCCCTTTGAATGTGTTGAACAGTAATTTTAATAGAATCATAAAAATCTTCAATTTCCTCTGTAGATTTAACCAATGCCAAGAGCAGTAAAAGAGTTATGCTTCTGTCTCATGTAAGGTTTGATATTACTTTAACATCTCAGTTTTCACAGGTCTTGTGTACTTGTATCTTAAGCCTGTTACTTCTTTGTTCAGAAATACCTTCCCAGTAAGAACTGCTCAGTCTCTTTTGTCCTCACTTGATTCGTCTAACAAGGATGTTAGAATTGGAAGATGCAAGAGGAAAAAAAAAAAAAAAAGAGGAGGGATGGAAACATCCTGATGCCAATGTGCTTCATAATTTGACTTCAGTGAATATTCAGTGCTCTGAATTAAACAAGGGCACTGGAAAGTTATTTAAATATGTATCAGATGCTGATACATCATCGGGTTTTAACGTGAGAAATTTAAGCTCACAGAGTAATTTCTTGAGAAACATTCAAATGACAGAAAACAGTGGGGAGAGCAAAGTTGCCATCTCAGCTTAAAATACAGCCTTTTAACACACAGTTCTGTTGCTGCAAAAGGGAAAACGTGTCACCACAAGACACATGGGAGTAAAGAAGGTGCAGGAAGGCTGCAGAATTGTCACTCCACACCCACAGAAACTGACTTCAGTGTCCCCAGAAGCCCATTGTCAATGCAGCCACCTTGCTCCATTCAATGGGATGGAAACTCAGTCCACGCCAGCTGGGAACCAGGGATGCAGCCATTTCTGTATTGGATGAACTAGCAGTGGTGGATCAGGTGTGAAGAGCCTGACTCATCCTTTCCAGCAATGTGGCAAACTTGGCCAAGAGCAATCACTTTGTCTCCACAGCCAAAGGCAACCTTCACCCAGCACAAACTGGCATCCAGGGGCTGCCGTACCACCCTGCCTTCCCACTCCCAGTGCTTCCCAGCCTTTCTGCCCCATGAATCATCCACTTCAGAGGTAGTTGTAGCATTTGAGCAGCCACCTCACTGATGCTTTCCTTGCCCAAGGATTTGAAAGAGGAGTCACTCATACTGGCTGAGTGCTTCTAGAAACGATAAATGCTGCACAAAGGAATAAGGACTTCCATTTTTTTATTATCTTCTGTTCAGGCTGTGAGCAAAACATGACTGCTTGGACAGAGGTGGCTTGGTTAGTACTTCATAATGCACAAATATATGGATTCGCTTTTAAAAGCCTTTGTTTGGGTTTACTTTTTTGCCTTGTCATGTCTGGGGAAAAGCTTCCATCAAAAGTTGCTCTGCTTTTTCTTAAGGAAAAATATTGTTTTGGCCATGTGAAAGGGGGAAATGAAATATTCCAGCTCACCTTAATGTTTCTGGGGGCTTGAGGTACAACAGAAGTATCATTTCAAGCATAGGAGAGGCATTGCTGCTGTTATGAATATTTGCCCAAACTTGGCCAAAACAGACACTTCATCTTACATGGTTTCAGTCAACATGTTAGGGTTTAAAACTGCAACTTCCAAAAAACTTCGGAGGTGTTAACTCCAGTCCCAGTATGTAGGAACAAAACTGGAGTTCCTCAGGCTTATTCTGCTAGATACTGAGATCTGCTCTCCAAAAAAAAAAAAAATGTATTTATTAGGTATTAAGCCATAGGTTTCACATGTATTATGAAGCAAGTCTTTCATGGATGATCATGGCAGATCATCTTATATTTTCTTGTGCTTTACTACAGAGACCAGCTGTATGATTTCCATGAATCTTTGCTTTGAACCCATAAAGCAGTGTAATACACTGAAGGGTCTAAAATAGAGGATAATAATCATCTCATCCCAGTACTTTTTTGACACAGAATTGTCTGTCTCCATTCATTATCTATATGATAGATCTAATAATGCCTCTTTACAAGGCCATTGTGAACAGAAATGTAATAGTTTGAGGGAATTGTTAAAATACTGTAACAATGAAAAGGACAGAAGAAAGCATAGGATGAAACTAATAATCCCATATTAGTCACTAAACAAAGCCAGAGGCCATGCTTAATAATGGGACTAAAATATCTGTGAATCCATCATCTGAGAGTCCAGCATGATGCAGAAGAATCAGTGTCAAGCTGGGATTTCAAGAAAAATTCTTAATTATGGTATTTCTTAATTTTAAACTCTTGATTTATCCTTAACATTCAGAGAGTGTAGGATTTTTTTCTTGCATTCATACTTCAGCTATGCAATGCATGCTCTCTAATTTCACAGCATTTTGGTACAAAATAGGCTAAGTATTTGGAAATTATTGGGTTTTTGCATGTCTAATTATTGATTTATTTTCTGATACTTTAATTTCCTAAGAATTTTCTTTGATGTTTTGCAAAGTAAGCAATGATCTTGTATGATTGAGTATCCTTACATTACTATTAGCTACATCTAAACTTACCCTGCGTGTCTTTTTAGTGGAAAATGACCTGAGAATTTACCATTTAAGCATCAGTCATGCCATGAGACTAACCTACAAAAAGAATCTGGATCATCCTTTTTTCAGAAGACCACATGCATAATGTCAGTAGGACATAACACTTCGAGTCCAGAAAATGGTAAAATGTGTTTCTGAATGGGGGCCTGGATAACACATCAGTTATGGTTATTTGCAAGTCACATTTCAAAATCCAGCTTTTCAGGCTGTGTGTTTTGTAGTTGCAACTTTCCACCTCCCCCGCACTGATTTAAGTGATGTTATTCTTGGCTAATAGTAATTGTGGGAAAATTGAATTCCATCTGTTTCCACCAAAAGCAGAAAATAGAATGTGAGAATCAATAGAAGACTGCACTTGTTATACACATTTGTCACAATCAGTGACTTTGCTAACGAAACATGTCTGCAGGTACGATCTGCAAAATAAATAGCAAGTCACAGCATCTGATCACCAGCTGGCTTACTTAAAAGTCAGAGCTTCTTCTGACAGCGATGGATCATAAACTTTCAGACTTTGCATGGCCCCTCCAGACTCGTTCAAGGGAAAAGATGTCTTTCACCATACAAATGGACAGATGAGAATTTTTGTACAAGTATAGATCTGGCTGTGCATTCATCATCGAAGTTTACATCTGGTAGTTTCTCCATCTTAGATGCTCACTTTCTCATATTCATGCTGATTACTCCATATCCCTTGTAATTTCATACGCAGTTACTGTGCGTCATCAGAGATTTCTGTATGACTAATATCAGCATCATTTCAGGTTTTCTCCTTAGTTAATGTTGTAAGAATTGAAATCTCTGGGGCTCCCCTTGGCTCAGCTCTCGTTCATGGTCATAATCAAACCAGAAAGAGGCAAACACATAGCTACTAAGTCCTAACAAGCCTGTGCTTCATGTATGGGTACAACACCACTCTTTCCTCAAATCCATATTATATCCACCTGGTAGGACATACCAGTGCCTTACCTGCATGTTTTTATCACAGCCATGAGTGGATCATCCCAGGAGTCCTTCAGCAAGAACTGCAAGATTCCTTCCCAGAGGATTGTCTATATAATGTGTACTTCATCACAATTTGCCACACCTTTGCCTATTTCTGCTACAATCTCTGTGTATTACAGCATATTTTGCAGATGGGGCTGTGACACAGCCTGTGTCAGCTCATGGTCTCTTGCTGTGTCAACAAAACCCAGTTTAGTGGTGGTAGCAGACCATCTCTCCCAGGCACCATCTCCCTACCTGAGTGGGCGGCATAACCTTCACAGCCTGCCGCACCCCCAAACAACAGACACGTCTGGGGTGCAGAAAGGTAGGACACAAACTCCCATCAGACTGGTTGCTCTGTAGATTGAGATCTCCTCAGCACTGTGCAAACTTCTCCTTCAGGTCAGTGGCATGGGGTGAAACCAAGATCACCTGCACTCACTATCACCATGAGAAAGACCAAGGCCACCCTAGTTGCATTAGCCATGAGTTCATCCCAGGAATAACAAGCATAACTTGTGAATTTATAAGGTGATCTAGGGGCTCCTCAGTCCTTATGAGACTTCCAATGGGGTAACCATAATGGTTTTCATAAAACATGGATGCTCAACCTTAAAAACTCATGTCCTGGTTTGAGGTAAAACAAACCAATTTTCTGTTTTATAGTTTTACTTTCTTAGCTAGGCCTCTTCTAACTAACTAAACTCTGAAATTAACAGCACATTGTTCAGAGCTGTTCCGTCTCACAGTGGTAAGACCTGATTATCCCAAGGGATGGTATGCAGAGAGGCCCTTGTTTAGACTTATTGCTGGAAGAACCAAGGTCAGATAATTTTCGTCGTTTTACCCGTTGGAGGGTCCCACCTTCAAGGAGGAGTGGACAGGTGACCCAGAACTGACCAACAGGGGTATTCCATCCCATCCGCATCATGCCCCGTATAAAAGCTGAAGGATCAACAGGTCAACTCCCCTTTTTCGCCCTTTTTCGCCCTTTCTTCGGTGGCTGACATCCAAGGAGGACTCTACCTGTTCGTCTGCCTTTGATCCTGATCCGAGCATTCCTGACTCCAGATCTGGAATCCGGCTCCTGTCAATCACCGAGTCCAGTTTGGGACTTTTCCTGAAGCCTGCTGGTGACGTGGTCATCATCCTGGGAGCTTGATACAGTTTTGTATATATTGTATACTCCCTTTTTCCTAAATTTCCTTTTTATTATATTACTTATATTTTCATTAAAGTAGTTTAGTTTGTTCTAAACTCTTGAATCTCTTTAACTCCTTCCTCTCCTCTCTGACCAAAAGGGGGGAGGGGGGACATCTGTCAATCAGGTTTTGGTAAATTTGGCTGAAACCATGACAACTCAAGTGCCTTGAGCTTCAAAGTTAATGCCTGTTGTTTGCCAAAATACATAGGAAAAGGGTGTGTTTGACTGCTGCACAACTACGGTAGAAAGAAAACTCATTAAAAAGGAGCATTGTTGGTTGAATAATGCCATAATATTAATAAATAGTATGCCTTCATCTGGAACTATGTTTGCCATATCTGGGCTTGAATTTTAGCAGAGCGTACGTGCAGTAAAACCTGGAAAGTCCAAAGTGGTCAATAACAATGTTCAGCAGCCTATAAAGACTCCCATAGGCAGAGAGATTTAAGGCAGTAGAACAGCCTTCAATTTAGAGGGAAGCAAGTCAAAGGTGACAGAATATAGGAGTGTAACATAAAGAACAACTTGGGAAAAATAGGGTAAATAAAATCAGGTGTTTCAGTTTTTTCCTAGAGGCTTCCCTATAGGTCAATGCAGTTATAACATAAAAATTCTTAAATGAGTCAAAGAAATATTTTCTACAGTGCCTAACTGCTATGAAAACATTGGAGGAAACAAGGAGTCAACAGCTTTAAAATAGGGCAGACACTTACATTTATATCTGCAGTTATCCTAACTGAAATAAACCATATGGAGATTGATCTGTGGAGGGTACAGAAGAAAACTTGCTGAACTCCAAGCTCCATATGATATGACAGTAAGGTGAAGCTCTTATAATGCTATAATAAGCCATAAGTTCCATCGTACAGTGAGTGTCGCATGTACACAAGTTTTTCCAAGTTTTACGTTTCAAAATCAAGGGTGTTAGTAACATATACAGCAGTATAATATTTGTACAGATTACAGAAAGAACTGCAGGTATAATTCCTCTCTCAGTCAATGTAGAGTCACTCCCTGCCCTTTCCAGCAGGAAATGGCCAGCTTAGGAACGGGGACAGCATGTGTCTCCAGTCAAACTGAATGTAATGGAAAATGGAAAACACTGAATGGGGCAAAAGTTCATGAGTTTGGTGCCAGTAATTGGATACTTCTAAGCTTGTTTGGGTTTTGTTGAAATTTTTTTAGGAAAACAGTGAAATTAATCATATCTGGGAGGAAAATTAAGCTCTCCGAGGACAAAAGCATGGGTCAACTGAAGAGCCAAGATCTGAAGGTAAAAGCTGTGACAGACCCATATCCTGCATTAATCAAGCAGATACAGAGAGATGTACCGTTTTGACTGGCTAGTTATCTGCTTCCTGTCTACAGAGGCAAGGTGTCCTGACCACATGTGCCCCAGCACAGGCTGAACTCTGAACCAAACCCCACAAAAATTATCACCAACATCTATTTTGAGAACAACAGCCGAGCCCATGTCATCTCAAGCTGAACATGTGAGCCTCTACAACCAGGCAGAAAGGTAAATGTCATAGCAGGGCTGAAACAAAACCACATCCTCTGTATAATAGGCACAGAAGAAGGGAAACCTAATACATATATATAAATATATATATAT
>VZRU01005586.1:8026-18740 GCA_013398155.1 Pedionomus torquatus | reverse complement strand
TGAGCTTGCTGCACACCCTCCTCACTGCCCTGAGAGTACTGAATTCTACCAATAGAATGAATAGGATGCAGCCTCCTAAACAGTAACTGCAATGAGAGGACCATCTAGTGGCGACAACCACAATCTACAACCTGCTATTTCGAAGACAAATGTTAATTTGTCTTTGAACAGCTTCTCAGTCTTGGGGATTTTTATTCCATAGCTTTAGTTTAGATTTTGACCTTTGATAAGACTAATTCAATAAGTTTGTCTTCATCTATTTCTGTTATGAGAATATCTCAATTCACATGTCAATTCTTCCATATGTGAAAGTTGCTCATAGCATCAAATCTTTAACCTGGAGAGCAAGAGCTAAGCTGTTAGGCTAGCAACTTGGCTCCAGAATAGGTTTGTTTACCTCACCATTCTCTCCTCAGAAAAATCTATAATAGCTTTTTTCTTAATATAAGAGATCAAAAAAAATCATCAGCTGATAAACAACAGTTGTACTTGTCATGTTAGACATCTCCAGTGCTTTTCAGCTAATCAGTTCTACTGAACTGTGAATCTGTTTATAACACATTAAGGGTCCAAGATTGCCACAAACCAGCAGCGACAGCAGAGCAAAAACTTTTATTGGAGGAAGCTAAGAATGTGATATACGTCTAGTGGTGTTCATTTCTATATTTTGAACATATCAAACAAGTCTGGACACGTTCTTCCCTAGCTACCACAGTAATTAAAGCTGTGAGAAACCCTCCTCACCAATCAAGCCGGAGAGAGCATGAACAGGGAGATGCTTACCTAAGCACACACTTAACTACAAGTGGCTGAAGGAAGCTTACTAGAGCTTCATAACTGAACTGAAACATAAAATAGTAGTAGAGCACTTGCTTCCAACAGCTATTCTGCTTTGTTTCTGAAGAGCTTAGATAGGACTCTCAGTCAATACTCAAGAGAAAAATTTCAGACAGTTTCCCCTGTAAAGACAGGCATCCTGAAGACAGTAAGATACTTTGTACATTAGAGAACCGGACTCTACTCCAATACAATCTAAACTAAAATTTAATAATATGAAAACTGAAAGTTTGGTCCGACTAAATCTCTGCCACTTCAGCCCCTGTAAGAACATAAAGGGAACAGCAAGCTTTTCAGGAGCTCAGAAATGTAGAGCTGCTGGATTGAAACACAGTTCTCTTCCACAGCCTCAGACTTCTGTTCCAGCCTCTTTCATGTACCTCTTACAACCCCAGTACCACAACCCATACTGTGGAAGGTTCTTGAGGACAAGAGAGCACAACATGCTCTAAAGCTCTTTCTGCACAGGGCTCTCTATAAAGCAAGGGGCATGCAGTCAGCAATAGGCAAGCCTCAGCCACCTTCTTTGCTGTTCAACTTTTGTTTTTTAATGGAAGTGGAAGCTTTTTCTAATGGAATGAGCAGAGGTCACCACAGGGGCTAAAGGATGGGTAATGGAAACTACATGGTGGCTCTACATCACAGTTTTCATAATTGACTCTGCAACCTTACAGCATCAAGAGACTAACAGAGCACTTGGCAGTGCAGTTAAGGCCACAGCTGCAGTACCCACCAGAAGCACTGACTGCACATCAGCAGAAATCCCATTATGAATGATTACAGGAGAAATCTGAATGCCAAGAGTCAACTATTTTATTTAAGGTAAGAGCAAGCAGTAGTGAACTGATAATTTTCAACAGCATCCATTGAACTGACAGGAAACTGTTTGGTGGCTGCTCTACAACAAAAGCAGCAGAGCGTTAACTTGAACCCAAATAACTGTTTGTTCCAAGAAAGGACAGAGAACCCTCAAGAATGTTTTAGAGGACACCAGTACAAACTGATGTACACAAATTCCATCATATTTTTCTCTTGCCAGTCTTAACTGGTGTGGCTGGATAGAATGAGTTTCCTTACCACTAGAAGTATAGGACTAAATGGTGCATAAAAAAAAATAATCATAATCTTCAGCAAGAGAAGTCCGAGCAAGGCTGAGCAACTTCAAGTTGCTCTGTCTCAACTCCTGCTGCATTCTTTCCTTCCTCAGATGAAAAACTGTTACTGGGGGACTTACATTGACCCTCCTCCCCAATGCTCCCACAGCACACTCTCCCTGTACGTGTGCTTTCCTCCTTCTCTTCAACTGCCATTCTCCTCTGTGCTTCAGTAGCTCTGTAAACATTAGTAGATGCCTGGCCAAGATTTGCAGAGAAGGCTGTGGACAGCAGATCATTTAAAATAAAATAAAATAAAATAAACAAAATCACGCACACACACACTAAACAATCGTCCCACACTAAATATTCACTTAAAGACTTGTTGCCTCTCAACTGTAGCCCAGAACATCAGCCAAAAGATACACACAAATACTATGGCAGGCGAGACCAGGAAAGGCACCTGTTTACTAAAATTAACAACATTTGATAGACCTTTCTGGTTCATTCTGGCTGGTCTTGCAAGACAGAAATAAAAGCACAACACTGTCATTCCAAGCCTTAAAATGAGAGCAGGGCATTAAAAACATTACTTTAAAAAGCTGAAATAGATTAACTGCAAAAGACTAGAGGGAAGATTAAAAGCACATTCTTGACAAGAAATCTAAACGGACAGTCCAAGAAAGCTACATAGAAAGGCCATTCAGTCCAGGAATCTTCAGAAAGGAACATTCTTTCAAAGAATTCCCCAAAAGAATTTTCTCCAGTGCCCATTTTTTCTCTCTCTCTGATGCTTCAATATATGCCTTAGCAGCTTGCTATCAAGTACCAGAATGTTGACTATAATTTTCCTTGATTTAGGTCTTATGCAAAAAGCTGCTTCATCTTATTACATGAACAAGTGTTGTTTATTGAATAACACAGATCTCTGCCTTCCTTGTCTATTAACATTTTTGCCATATCAAAAGAAGACTTGAAGCCATGCTTCTTCCACACTAAAGGAACTAAACACACTAAGGAAGACTGGACCACCAAGAAGAAGAAAGGAAAAAGAAACCAGTTTGACATGCTGGGACTGAAGCCCTACTAGAAAAATAGAAAAGTTTGCATAACTTTCTGGAGCTCCCCCTGCTGTTCTTGCTTTGTTAGGACTGACCCTCATTTTGACCATCCTAGGTGTTAAAAAGTGTTTGGCTGGCTGAGTAGGTTGAGGTAAACTTTACCTTCCATCTCCCTAGCTTGCAAAGACTTTCTCTTAAATTATATCACTTGCATCCCCCTATAGCTCATGACAAAGTACATAAGAGACAGGTCTGGCATCAAGATTGAGCTGGTGGTCACATCTCAACTCAGATCTTCACAGTAATCAAACACACGTGTCAAATCCACACAGTTTATTTTGCAGAACTGCATGGTGATACATGCATTTGTTTTATTCTTGAACCATTCCAGATTCTCACAACTTTTTGTTCATGATCCCCTCAATACATGCTACTGCAATTCCACTATACTATGTCAGGAAGCACGCTATTCCCTCTTCTCAGATTTAGGAAACTCCGTATTAACTTTCTGCTGTTAACAGGAACATGACCATGCCCTACACACTCACCCTTCAAAAGATAATCATACCACAAACACCCTCTCACCCAATAGGAGTTGACTGCTTTCCCCAAGGTGGTTGTGCAAAACTACGTGAAAATATCTTCAACCAGTATGAATTCTGGTCAGCTGAATTTCAGCCCAGGGACAAGCTTGAGTTTAGGGTAAGGCATTGTAGAATTATTACTAGAAGTTTATTGCAGACACAGAACTGAGGGATTGTCTGCATATATTTGTCATACTGACTCAGGAGACTTTCTTCCTTGGTATGGTGACACCACTCTGGTAACAGTTCAGGTACACTACTTGTGTAGATGACTAGCACAAGCTGGAACACAGGAAGTTCCCTTTGAATATGAGAAAGAATTTCTTTGGGGTGAGGGTGGCAGAGCCCTGGCAGAGGCTGCCCAGGGAGGGTGTGGAGTCCCCTTCTCTGGAGACCTTCAAGCCCCACCTGGATGCAGTCCTGAGTGCTGTACTCTGGACAGTCCTGCTTTAGTGGGAGAGTTGGACTGGATGGTCTCAAAAGGTCCCTTCCAACTCTGACAATCCCATGATTCTGTGATTCCCCAATATTGTTGGGAAAACTGTACTTCTGAAGAGAAAGAGCTGTCATATAGACCAAACCTAAACACTTCCAGATTGGAACACAAAAACATTTAAACTTGTGAAACAATTATGAATAAGGCTGGTATCTATTAAACTCATTCAAAACTACAAACTCACCATAAATGTTATTTTCCACTGTTACATTTTTCTAATCAAAGTTTAAATATTTCTTTGAAGTCTGCATTATATATCTTTAAAGACACTTGATATTCTAGGTTCAGAGAATGAAGTTGTTAACTTTTTTCTTTGTCCAGGATAAGCAAGTTACAGAAAAACAAAACAGAATGAAAGCACAGAACACAATTATTTTAGGTAGTAAAGTATTTTACAAGGGAAGAGTCAGAGGTTTTGCGACGTTTTTTAAAATCAGTGCCATACAGATTCATATCCTGCTCAAGACGAAAGGAAGCAGCTATTCTGCATTTAATATTCTTTGCCTCATTTTAACTTCATTTATTTTCTAAAAGCACCAGGTAAAAGGTACCATTCATTTATAGAAAGATGGTTTCCTCTAGACAGCATCATCACGTCACCTTTCAAAATTGAAGTTAATCCCCCCACTGTTCACAGTTAAACAACTAATAATAAAGAATATGTAACAAGATTACCTTTCACGCCACCAAATGGACCATAAGTCATATTACAAGCAGTTCTCTGAAGATTGTGTTCATACATCAATTTAATCTGATACTGGTTCCCATGTTCCACATTTCCCAGAGTTCCTATAAAAAATGAAGAGTATATATTTACATCTTTGACCCATGCAGTGTGGAAGAAGTGAAGGAGTACCAGATTAAACAAACTGGAAAACTGTAACTTAGTCCTAGTGACTACGAGATACAAAGGCTCACACTGTTGCTTTCTTTGCCGGGTGGGGAAGAGGCAGGGGGGGCTGGAAATCACCACATTACAAGAGTCCTAAAGGCCAGAACCAGAAATAAGGTCTCATTATACTAAATATGGTATGAAGACTTACACCTTATACGAGCAAGAGGCTGAGATTTTATTATTTAAATGTCTTTTTCTTCATGTTAGGCACACCTCTAAGATCAGAAAAAAAAGTCTGTTCAAAGGGGAATTCTTATGATTCTCTAGTTATTCAGTGAGTACACTACAGCCACCTTCAGCTCTAACAGCCTTTGTCTCAAATTAGGCTGTAGCTAGTCAGTAGCTATGATTTGACAAAGGTATGCGTAGGGCACATTTATTACTTGCCTTTACTCTGTCTGAAACTCAATGCAGTGATCAAGAATGCAAAGATAAGAAATAAATGCGTTAAAAATAATTCTGTAATATATCTCACATTCTCTGAAAATGTCTGCATGAACTTTAACTTCCTGACTCCTTCAGGGAACTAGTAAAAACTCAAGAAGTCTTTCTAAAGACCATGCACCCCATGAAGAAAAAGTTCTTAATCATGTAGCATAACACTTAAGGAATAGCATTAGCAAGAAAAAGAACAACAAACCTTTGAGAACACTCACATCAACAGGGAAAAGGGTGTTCTGAGTAAATGAGTAAAACTAAGTTAAATCCTACCACAGCTTTAAGAAAGATTATTCCAACGCCATCTTAAATGACGTGCTATTAAAGATTTGTAGCTTATGCTAGCCTTTTTCTCCAACTAAAATCCAAAATAGCTTTTAAGCAACTGTGTCCCAAGCAAGCCCGAATTAGGGAAAGGACTGGAACAGATGTGAGGGGAAAAAGCCTGGGCTGAATAAGTAACTAGCTAAGTAGCAGCCCCATAGGTAAAACAAGCTAGAAAGTAGTCAGTCTGTGTATACTGACTGTAATACAATATCCAAGCCATACCCGAGTCAGACCTGAAGGATGCTTTCATTTGTCAAGGGGAAACAGCACATCTTGCACTTGTAAACCAACCTGAAACAGCGTATACACAGAGTTTTCGGCAATGCAACACAGCCAGATGAAGTCCTTCGGTACCACTATAAAGATTTAAAAAAGCACTGTTTTCAGATAAATTAAAAATTAAATTAATTAATTAAATTAAATTAAAATGCAAGCAGGACAAAATTCAAGTAACATGTTGAAATTACTTTCAGCTGTGGGCCACATTTGAAGGTTTGGGTGTCAGGTACGAGCACAAGATCTCAGAAGTCCTAACCTTCCTAAATTCATGCTATCAGAAGCCAAATCCAGTATTAGAACTTAATTTCAAAATTAAAATGAACACTCCAAGAAGTCAATTTTAATATAATGTTCTCCAAAGTAGATTCTCTTAAAGCCAATTAAGTATGTGTTCTTAAAGGACTCGTTTTAATTTTGAAACTAACTTTTAATACTGCAGCATGAACTTTATTTTAAAAATGAGATAAAAACCTGTACTAACCATGTGAAAAGCTTGTGTTGAGACCAAATGCCACAAGCTGAAAGCCCTGCATCAGCTGAGAACTACTCTTTTATTCAACTACTCATGGAATGATCCTGTGCAGCAATCCTAACACCTCACCCCATTAAATGATCTAAAACAGTTTCCATAGTTACAGCACAAGAACTTCATTTGCAGGTATTACTACTTAGCTTTGGGGAAGAAGAATGTGAATATAGGATTCCAAGTTAAATTAATTCAACTATAAGGCAGAAGTCAAAGTTCCATGCAGCTGGTACACAAGTGAATTTAAAAAAAATAAATATGTATATATATATATAATATACACAGTCGCATACACTGGAGTGACAATCCTCATATCCATTTGTTTTTTCTCTCATTTCTAAAAGGAACAAGTTATCCTAAGTAGATTCTCTTACAGCCAATCAAATATAAATTCTTTTCCTTNAAATATAAATTCTTTTCCTTAGAGCCATAGTATCTCTGTTCTACCTGGCCACTTATTTCCACTGAATTCATTGGGAATTCAAGACCTTCAATTACTTATTAAACCCGAACAAGTGGTTAATACTACATTTTAAATTATAACAAGTTACTCAAGTTTTCTTAACATCTTAAAAAAATAAAGCTTTCAAAATAAGGCTTTTCCTGTTCTATAGCAAAAAAATCTTAGAAGTATCTAGAAGATTATCCGCCACATATACATTAAGCAAGAATTCTCTCATATCAAGATGATTCAAAAAGCAGATCAAACAATACTACAGTATTCATAGATATCACCCCGCAAAGTAAAAAAAAAAAAAAAAAAAATAAATTTCACATTTAAGCCTTAAATAATCAGTAACATAGCCTGTTGTTGACTTACGAAACAAATTTTCCCACTTCCACCTGCAATATTGGTTCTCGTAGCTGCACTTCCAAGAGCAAGTCTTCGGGTTGTATTCCATCTCCAGGTTTCACAGGATGAGGATTAAAGATTCTAAGATATCCCATATAACTGCCCACAATAATTTTATCTAATAAATAAATAAAAAAACAATCAAAGGAAACTACAGAATACAATACCACACAGAACTTGATTTGCTGCACGAGTGCTCCAAAGAATACCCAAAAAAGACAAAATATTTACATGATGTAATCAATGCTCATTACGTTGTGTCTTCTAGGTTAAGACTAGCACTACTAGCTTTTATGCAAATCCGTGAAAGTCTGTTCAGCAAAGGGTTTAATATGGCTATTATAACAGTGGCACTGGTTATTGTTGTTGCTTGTTCCAGTTTGGAGTGGAACAAAACTAATTTTCTGTACCTTCATAAGCCTCTTCTAACTCTCCAAAACTGACAGTGTGTTGTGCAGAAAATTGTTCTTTCTAGGAGCAATGGGACCTATGTTTATGGGGAGAGGTGTGCAGGGTGGCGCTTACTTATACTTGTTGCTGTGCCCATCAGAGTCAGCTGACCCATGGAGGGGTCATGCCCAACAGGGTATTCCATCCCATCTTCCACACTCAGTATAAAAGCTAAGGGATCAAAAGGTCAAGTCTCTTCTTCAGTGGCTGATGTCAGAGGAAGATCGTGTCTGTTCATCTGCCTTAAATCCTGATCCATGCGTTCCTGAATCCAGATCCAGTTCCCATCCATCACCAAGTCAAGTCTGGGACTTCCCCAGTGCCTGCTGGTCACATCTTCCTGGGAGCTCAATACAGTTTTGTATATATTGTCTCTAGCTCACTAATTCAATTCTGTTTTATTATTAATATTTCATTGAAGTAGTTTAGTTCCTTCTAAACTCATAAATCTCTTGCTCTCCTTGGAGCAGGAGGGGGGGGGAGAGTATGTCACCCTGTTATTGGCCAATGCAGCCCAAACTGTGACACTATTCCATCATTTTAGATGGATGCCTGCATCTCTAAAAAAGTTGTATTCTGGTTTTGAAGAGTACTTCGAACTTTCAACCTGTTTCTGTGTCTTACCACCCTTACAGTAAAGAATTTCTTCCTAAGATCTAGTCTAGATCTACCCACTTTCAGTTTAAAAGCATTACCCCTCATCCTATCACTACCTCCTAAATAAGAAGCAACAGGACAAGGGGAAATAGCGTTTAGTCGCACCAGGTGAGGTTCAGATAGGAAAAATTCCTTTACTGAAATAGTTGCCAAGCCTGCACCAGCCTGCCCAAGGAAGTGGTTGAGTCACCATCCCTGAAGGTATTAAAAAGACATGTAGACATGGCACTTAGGGACATGGTTTAGTAGTGGGTTTTGGCAGTGTTAGGTTAACAGTTGGACTTTATCTTAAACGTCTTTTCCGACCTAAATTATTCTACAATTCTGTGAACTTCTACTAAATTTCTACCAAAAAAGGTTGTATGCCAAACCAGTAGCAGCTCAACTTTGTTCAAATCCTCCTGGAAAGGACAATCTAAAATAAAAATATTTTTTAAAGATAGAGACAGCAGTGAAATCAAATTCACCTCAACTGAACAAAACAAAGGTCCAAGATGAATATGAGTGTATCCTAGAGATCCCATATATTTATTAATTTCAAAAACATACACACACAAGAACTATCCCTAACTGCAAAGATCATTACTGCTGTAAACTCAGACACATTGCTTCAGTTCCACACTTCCTTTCTACATTACTAATGACTATATAGGGAAGTGGGACTTTTAAGTCAGAGATACTTATTTTAATGGCCCTTTCTTTTCCAGGCAGAAAAGTTTAATTTTTTTTCTAAACTCTTAACTTATTAGCAGTCACTTTACTTTTTCCCCTTCAGCTTCTTTTTTCCCCCAACAACTTATGTGTTTTCTCCTATGATTAATTGAAAAAGTTGTTTTAAAGATATCTAGGACTGATGGAACAAGACGATAAATTACTACTGAATGCAAGCAACAATTAAAGTGTTTAAAAAGCTACAAATAACCAAGGACAAAAGGCGCTGAACCTGTCTTCTTAAGACTACAAGGACACATTAATGATAGGAGACCTCAAACCGGGACACAGACTTTAAACTAACCAACTAGCATGGCTAACAATCTTTCAGTATGCATTGGTCAAAGCAAACCTGCAGCTGTGTAGCTTATAAGACAGCAACCACGTAATTCTGAATTTACCTAGCCCACTGCCACTATTATCAACATCAGCAACACACAGACAGCCTTGGTCAAATTCTTCCTTTTCTCCAAGTATGGTGGACCACCAGTCTCTAGCTTTAAACAAGGACATTCTTCTTCACTGAAAAAGAAATAAACTATTGTTAATTTACTAATACACATACAAGTGTTTATACAAAAAACTTTGTTAACAACTTTTATTGAGTATATTCCATCTCCCAGCTTCACATTGTTCTAGTGTGAGCTGAATAAATGAATCATTTAAAGTGCCTTGGGTTTCCGATTCAGAAAACAACCTTAGAAACCTTCTTGTCTGTAGTTGAGATATTAGTTGTGATAGATGCTGCTAGTTATATGAAAAAAAAAAAGCAAAAATAAACAACAGCTTTTTTTAAATTGCTAAAAGCTTTTTCTAACAAGCATTAAGACAAGTTTTCAAAGTCACAGAACTGAAGTTTTTTCTCTTACCAAGAGGTATCAGGAAAAAAACCAAACCAACAAAACTTTCTGAAGCAAGTCTTCTGCAAGAGAACTTATTTGTCTGGAAGTGAATGAAGATGTAAACAGACGTTAACAAAATCTCCACCAAGTAATCGCCTTGAAGATGTCCGACTGACAACTAAAGAACTTGGTCAGATAGGGCACAAATCAGCTTTTCTGTTCTCTACCTGCTGTTATTTTAAGAAGCAGGGAAGGAGGAGGAGGAGGAGGAAGAGACTAATCCTGTCATAGGCAGCTTAACAATAACATTACCCTAGTTCAAAACTCAATGCTCCACGCCATGCATTGGGACAAACCTGAACACAGAATACTATGGGGTTAGAAGGGACCTCTGGAGATCAGCTAGTCCAAAAACCAAAGACCTAAGCAGGTCCTCCTAGAGCAGGTTGCATAGGAATGTGTCCAGAAGGGTTTCGAATGTCCCCAGAGACTCCAACACCTCTCTGGGCAGCCTCTTCCAGGGATCTGCTATCCTCAAAGTCAAGAAGTTTCTCCTCATGTTTAGATGGAACTTCTTATGTTCAAGTTTGTGCCCATTCCCTTGTGTCCTGTCCCTGGGCACCACTGAAAAAAGACTGGCCCCATCCTCATGACACCCACCCTT
>VZRU01005582.1:0-23505 GCA_013398155.1 Pedionomus torquatus | reverse complement strand
CCCGTGGCGGCGCGGCGGGCCGGCCGTGGGTTACACCGTTTCCCTTCCGCCGCTCGCCTCCCTCCATTCTCAGCCCCCCGGGACTCCCCGGCCTGGCCCCGCTGAGGAGGAAGGGTTGGGAGGAGAGGGCCGGCGCCCTGCTGGAGGGGGTCCTCGGCCCTTGGAGTGCTCCTTTTCCCCCGTCGAGGCTCAGCCCTGGCCGCGCTCGCCGTTTCCAGGCCGTTGCAGCCGGTTGGAGATGCAGTGGGTGGTGCAGGAGCAGGCCTGTTGGCTTAATCCCCGCTAAATCCCAACTTTTTAAAGGGTAATTGTCACTTGCCCCGCTGCACGGTGGGGTCGGTGTGAGAGAGGGAGATCTCGTTGCCTCGTCGCCTCGTAACTGCGGCTTCAATAATCATGTGTGGCCTGTTTCTTCCCCCTCCATGCAGCGGATCGCTGTTCTCCGCGGCGGTAGCAGAGAGGAGCAGCTCATCATGCCGACGGTGGTGGTGATGGACGTGTCGCTCTCCATGACACGGCCGGTGTCGGTGGAGGGCTCGGAGGAGTACCAGCGGAAACACCTGGCTGTCCACGGCCTGACCATGCTCTTCGAGCACATGGCCACCAACTACAAGCTGGAGTTCACGGCCTTGGTGGTGTTTTCCTCGCTCTGGGAGCTGATGGTGCCCTTTACGAGGGATTACAACACGCTGCAGGTAGGGTGCCTGAAACACAAAAGCAGAAAGCTGTCAACAGTAAAAAAAAAAACCAAACCAAAGCCCCACTCATGTTTCCAAATCATGGTGAAATTGTGTGATTTCATGTCATCCTGTGCACGCTCTCTTGTGTTGAGTGTTTATCCTTATTTTAAGGATAGATGAAGGTTGTGTATTTGAAAAGTTTTGCGGCTTCACAAATCTTCCCTTGCAGGTGACCTCTGGAGTGGGGTTAATTAAGTTAAAAGCAGGGCTGGGGGAAAGGGCTGCCTGATGAAGCTCTTAAAAATGCCAGTGGTTCTGTGACATTCATCTTTTCCTCTGTAGTTGTTGATTTGTTTTTGATGAATGATACGGCAGAAAGGACCATCCAGAAAGGTTTTGAGTCAAGTGATGTGGTAGAGGGAGAGTGCTTTTAAGAGTATGTAGCAGTTGAAGCAGGGCAAGAATAAGAATGAGTGGTTTTTAGGCCTCACAGATGTGATGGGAAGTAAGGAGAAAATGGAAAGGAGAAAGTCCAAGAAAGAAATTACGAATTCAGTAAGGCACTGAAATTCTCTGAAGCCAGTAGAAATTGAACGTGTATCTGGCTATCCTATGTAACATCAAGAAGGAATGATACATCGCTGTCACAAGGCACCGTGTTCTATGTTTGTGGGACGTGGATTTTAAAGTACATTCTCTGTTATGTTTGCATTTGAGCAGATGAATTCTCTTTGCAGAGAGAATTTGTCAGAGTGCATTCTCTTTGCTTTATTTTCCCCTCCTGAAAATTCATCTGAGGAATTTCTGGAAGCCAAGAACCCAGCCAAGCTCCTTTAGCGTGCTAGTTTTACAGCTGCGCTCTTCTTATGATGCTGTGTTCAAGTGTGACATTTTCATTTTAAGGAGGAAAGCAGGTTTATGCTCATAGAAGCAAGATGTGGATATGAGGTTTGGATTCTTTTACTCCTTCTGCCAGAGAGGTTTTGTGAGACAAACTCTTTGTGGCCTACTTTCTGAATCTCTAGGAAGCTGAAGTTGCTCTGATACCTGGGAGGATTTTCTAAACTAAATGTTTCATGTTAGACATCGCTTCAAGTTTTGACTTTGCTGTTTCTTTGAGGCATGCAAAGGACTTTTTTTTTCTCCTGAAGAGCTGTGTTTATAATATTGTAGCTCCTTGCAGGTCAGCTGCCATTTTCTCATGACAACAGTGTTCACTATTTCTTATATCTTTCTTTCTTTCCCAGGGAAGTGTGAATAACTTTTCTGTGTTTCTTGGTAGTGCCGTTTCACCCAGCAACAACAGTGGTGTTTGTCTTTACAGGAAGCCCTGAGTAACATGGATGATTATGACAAAACCTGTCTAGAGTCAGCGCTGCTGGGGGTTTGCAATATTGTCCAGCAGGAATGGGGTGCAGCAATTCCTTGCCAGGTATGACTGATTTCCCTGCTCTTAGAATCTAGGTGTATATTTAATACACAATATGTATATTTAATATACAGTTCCACCTGCAAGTTGCAGGTGGAAATGGAAATGTAATTTGGAAGCTTTGAGTATTCCCAGGCATGCTGGTGCTACAGGGAGACAAACAATTAGTATTTTGGATATATCTGGAGTATGAACAGAAAGGGATCCGTATTAAATATTCAGCAGCAAAAAGCTAGACTGCTTCCTCTCCAATCTGTTGCTGCGGTGGAGCAAATTATAAAATCCAGCCCAAGAGTACTATTTTAGAGGCTTGGAATTTGATCTGGATGCAATCTTCTGTCCCAGGAGCCTCACTCAGTTTGGAAAGAGTATAGTTACAGGTTCAGTAACCTTTTTCTTCCAGTTCTTGATGGTTTCCGAGGCTTGTAACAGTTCCAGGTCTCAAGCAACAGTGTGGGACTACTGCTGAATCTCTTTTCATCTGTCTTATTTTCCTTCTTCCTTTCATTTGGCCTGTATCTTCTCACGCACTCCATCCAGCCCTTGCAGCTCTGAATTTTTTGCAGCCTTCTGAATTTTTTTATGGCAAAGTCTGCTTTTTGCCCCCAGTTTCCCAAGACCCTATTGCTCTTTGGGTTAGGATTTAAGTTCAGTAATTTTGCAGCTCAGTGAACTGGGAAGACGTCTCAAGCAGTACGCTTTAAGGAGAAAAAAGATAGAGGTTTATTGTGTAGGAAATGCTTCATAATTTAACAAGGATAAAAGGCACCTTGAAAAAGTGGACGTTCAGAGCAAAGAACTAAAAAGATGTAAAAGCCAAGCATAGATGAGACCTCAACAATTTGGTTTCCCGCTTGTGTCGCAGCTCATTTCACTTCGGGTGACTGGGTGATGAAAGGGAGTGAGGAATATACTGTGTGCTCTTGAAATAATGAAAAACACTATGGGTGAGCAGCAGTTCAGATGGTAACCAAAGAGGCTGCAAAAGAGAGAGATTGAGGATGAAGAGAGACTACAAATCTGGATGTAGCAGGTATACGTTGAATTCAATTGGATTTGACTTTTCCTTACCTCTCAGCCAAGAATGATGTTGTGCAGTGTTGAAGGAGCAGCTGTTTCACTACCCTGGAAATGACTGAGGCTCAGCTGAGTGTAAATAGTTCCACTATTCACCGTAACCTATTAGCACAGGTTTCTACAAGAAGTGCCTTTGGATGTGCGTAATTTTGCTTTAGTAGTTCTGCTGCAAAATACTGCCACTGTGTATTTCTTAGCAAAGAATTAAGGTGATCAATACTACATTGCGTGTGGCTTCCATGGCTTGTAGTGGAAGTTGGGTTGCCCTCCAGATTCTGCAGAAGAAACGGACTTTATCTTCCAGCTGAAAATAAAGCTGAAGTTCTTGAGTCCATCAGCAGTAGGCTGCTGTTTTGGCTGTACAGTCACTGTGGAGTGTACACTTAAAAATGGCCTTTATGCCCAGCAGGGTGTATTTCTGGCTATGAAATTTGTATATCAGTGCAATTGCCTAATTACAACAAAATCTGTATTTACTGTGCATGTAGTTTAAATTGCAAAGCTTAAATCTTCTGTTTCTCATTTATGTGTCTGTTGCTGGAGACTTTAGTCGCGTTTCTTTCCCCAGCTCCGTGGAGGAAATCCCCACGTGAGCAGGAATTTTTGATATGGAAGTGCTCGTTGCTGGGAAGACTCGAAATGTGGCAGCGCGTAGTTGCCTTCTGCAGCTAGAAACGTGTCTTTCCGTGGGAGTGTTAATGATCCTCTGTCAATTCCAGGTGGTTCTTGTCACCGACGGCTGCCTGGGGATCGGCAGAGGCTCCCTGCGGCACTCCCTCGCTACTCACAACCAGCGAAGTGAAAGCAACCGCTTTCCATTGCCTTTCCCGTTCCCCTCCAAGCTGTATGTCATGTGCATGGCAAATCTCGAAGAGGTGATGTCTTTAACACGTACCTTCTTCTTTCTTGCATTGGATAATTATTGGTCTTCTCTGAACTAATGATCAGGTCAGCACAAAACACGCTTTGAGGTTCTTGTGCTTAGTTTTCAAGGTTAATTGACATTCCGGTGTTTAGTGTTAGTTGGTGAAATGTAACTATAGTCTCTCTTTCAAATTTTATTATTGCACTATTGCATTATTATCATAATCTTTATAAATCAAGACAGTTTGTCTGTAGGGAATATTGTGCGATTTTTATCTCTCTGCTTATTAACTTTACTGTATTAATTACATTGAATGCTTTTGTGGGCTTTTCTTAATCGACAATTAAATTCTTGAGTTGCCTTCTATTGCAAAGATCCTCAACACTTAAAACAAGAGTAGCTTTATGTAGAAAAGTGAGTGAGCAGAATTCTAACTGTGCAGCAGCAAAATTCTCCAAGCTGGTGTTCAAACCAGCTTTCCTTACTTTTGAAGGAAGGGGGACTGCTTGCTTTCTTTTCAGATACCTTTGAAAATCTCAAAGCCAGCTTTAAAAATCTTCACAGTAGTTAGAATTCTGTTGAATAAAAAACATTTTTTTAAAAAGCCTGTATAGACTAAAGTTCCTTAGACTGGATTTTATTAATAGCATTGCTTTTGCCTAGACACCTCTGTTCTTATGTCCATCACAGAAGGATTTTCTACTTAGGCCTACAATAGATATTTCACTTCAAGGTCTCCATCAAGGATGTTCCTCTTGATTAAGCTGGGGGATTGAAGCATTGTTTACACGTCAGAATAACCAGGGAAATGTTTGAACTAAATCTTCTATTACTGATAAGTTTAGGTGCTTCCACAAGCATTCTCCAAGAAGGTCTCAAAAAGAATTACATCTGCCTTGCTTTCTAAAAATTTTATTATCCTGAAGGCGCTGGAAACTCAGCATTCCTAGTGGAATGTTACACTAGTTAAGGCATTCCTGTACTCTGGAAGATTCAGAGCTTCTGGGATTTTTGGTTGCTTAAAGCCGCTTCCAAAGCAGAACTTGACATGATTGAGCAGCATACTGGAAGTTGGACACATTAATCCTTACGGGTCCCTTCCAGCTCGAGGTACTGCATGGTTATTTGTTACTAGGCCAAGTGCTGCATCTGGTCTAACATAAATGCAGTGTGAGGAGTACATTTCCTGAGAGGCCAAGAACGTTGGTTTATTCAGAAAGGAGTGAGACAGCAGACAATCATGATAGCATCTAAACAGGTGCTTTGTGCTGCGTTGGGTATATTTTCTGAAAACATACTGGTTTATAAAAAAGAGAGTAAAATGAAAACTTAATAACACCATTGTTATTTATTGTGCTTGTTATTTATTGTGCTTTATTCTTCTTACAGCTTCAAAGCACAGATTCCTTAGACTGTCTGGAACGGCTCATAGATTTAAACAATGGGGAAGGGCAAATTTTCACCATTGATGGACCCCTTTGCCTGAAGAATGTACAGTCTATGTTTGGGTTAGTAGACTTGTAGAGAATATGCCTTTGTGAAGGTTTCCAGGTAGTGTCTTTAAAAGAAACCAAATATAACAAGAAATCTAATGATATGGGATGTTCTGATTAATTTTTCTTTCTTGTAGTTTGTCGTTAACTGTATTTTCAGTTCATCAGTTCACGCCAATATTTGTTTTAATCATTCTGTAACAAACCATAGTGCCTGTTTATGATTGGCAGATAGAAGACACTGTTTCCACAATTACTGTTAGCCATCAGGGTGATAATATGCTGCTTTGTTTTGTAATTTAGCAATGCTAGAACTATTGAGTAATCTGTAATTAAAAAACCAGTTAAGCTAAGTTAATGTGCTTTAGAGAAAATATTTTCATTTGATATGTAGTATTTTTTTTTTTTTTTTAATAATAACTGATTGTGTTGTAGAAAGCTAATAGACCTGGCTTATACACCATTCCATGCTGTTCTCAAGTGCGGCCACTTAACATCTGATGTGCAAGTATTTCCCAGGCCAGAACCGTTCATAATAGATGAGGAAATAGACCCCATCCCTAAAGCAATTAATACAGGTAACAAATCTTTGATTTATTTTTTACTTAAATCCATTTGGTTTCTGCCTTTTCACTGCCACCTCTTACCCTATGTAGTTCCTGCTTTCTCCCTGCAAGGATCAGTCGCAGACTGTGCAATTTTTTGGTATATGTGGCACCAGGGGACAAGAACATAGAATCATAGAATCATTGAGGCCAGAAGGGACCTCCAAAGGTCATTTAGTCCGACCTCCCCGCAGTTGCAGGGACACCCCCAACTAGCCCAGGTTGCCCAGGGCCTCATCAATCCTCACCTTGAATATCTCCAGGGAAGGGGCCTCAACCACGTCTTTGGGCAACCTGGTCCAGTGTTCCACCACCCTCATAGTGAAGAATTTGTTTCTAATATCCAATCTAAATCTGCTCTTCTCCAACTTAAAGCCATTGCCCCTCGTCCTGTCACTGCAGGCCTTTGTAAACAGACTCTCCCCAGCCTTCTTGTAGCCCCCTTTGGGTATTGGAAGGCTGTGATTAGGTCTCCTCGGACCTTCCTCTTCTCCAGGCTGAAAAACCCGAGCTCCCTCAGCCTGTCCTCGGAGCAGAGGTGCTCCAACCCCTTCATCGTTTTCATGACCTTCCTCTGGACCCCCTCCATCACGTCCATATCCTTCCTATTTCATCTTGTTTCAGCTTTATGCACCTGATAAAAGGGCTGGAGTCAGGTAGAGACACTTCAAAAGCTCAGGATGCCAATTTCTAGGGGCAAGGGCTGTGGGAGGCAGCCACATGCTGTTTACCATGGGAACCCTCAGGAGCTTCAAGGAGGACAGGAGAGGTGTGTTGCTGAAGGGGCTGCATGTTGTGTTAGAGTTGCCTTTATCAGAAAGACCCTGTACTTTCAGGCAAGACAAGCCAGCATCTTTCTGGAGGTTTATTTTAAGGAGTCCACTAGGAATGAAGTCAAGAAGAACTGGTGAGGCAGCACAAGCAAAGGCTGAGATTTATGACATCTCTGTCTTTATAGTTTTACATCCTGGTGCTTCTTATCACTACTAAGTTCTTTGAAAAACAACTGTGGACAGAAAACTTTTCTCAGCCTTCTCACACTATCTGAGAAGTGGAAAGAGAGTGGCTTGGTTAGATTGTGTGCCCAGATGTCCTTTTGGATACTTTCTGTTTTGTGAGTTTCTACCTCTACTGTCAATTTCATTTCCAGCATCTCTCCCGTAGACTTCTTTTTTTTTTTAACATGTTCATCAACGAAATGTGCACAGCTTGTGTGTGAATGACACAATAGTGGTAAAATCTGGCAAGGAAGCAAACTGCAGCCTATAAATTACTGCCGCCACTTTGCCTTGATTTGTGTGTGTTTGTGGGTTTTTTTGTAAATCTGCGAGACAAAAAATGTTTCTCAGTTGGGGTGTGATCGCTTCTTAGTTGTAGGTGCAGAGTGTTTACATCGGAATGAGTACACCTGTAGCAAAACAGCAAAAGCAAAGAAAAAGAGCTGGTGGGGCATGAAGGAGATTTTGTTCTGTGTGCATTGAAACACAGCACCTGGTGTGTGCACCCTCTGACAAATCAACTGAATTGCCTTTGGTCCAGGTCCTTTTCTTGGGTTGTTGAGGGGAAGCCTCCACTCCCTGGTTCCAGCTGCAGGACAGGTTGGAAACGCGTTGAATTTCTGATTGTGCCTCTCTGTATGAGACGAAGCTGCGTTTAAACTTCTGGAGGACATACAAAACTCCAGAACCACAACTCTGTCTCCCCAGTCCTGAGAACGTACCCCACTGGGGCTAACCCTGCCAGAGAGCTGATGGCACTTCCCGCAGGTTTTGTGATGCCAATTTGAAGCAAATGGATTTGGGTTAGTCCTGAGTTTTCTCTCCTTTTGAATGTATAAAATGGCAGTGGTTTGGGCTCAGTGTTAAAAACAACGTGCACAATCCTGTATTTTGAGCCACAGAGTTCAGGGCCAGCAGTATGTGTGTGGTAGCAGTTAAAAGTTATCTTCTCATCCTAAAGTGTCATGGTATTACATATAAATGTTTGTATCTTACCAACACCTGGATGCCCCAGTCAAGGCTGGGGCTCTCGTGCTGCCTCTAAGTCACTGCTTCAGAAAACTTAGTGGCGTGAGAAGTGGTAATGTTAAACTGAACTCTGAATATATTTCAGCTATTTCCAAATCTGACTTCAACCTGTTGTCTCCCCACAGATCTAGAAATCGTTGGGTTTGTAGATATAGCTGACATTTCTAGCCCTCCTGTCTTGTCCAGGCACTTGGTACTGCCCATTGCGCTTAACAGAGGTAAGCACGCTTCGTTTCGTTTAGCAAAACTGCTTTTAACTTCCCTTGTGATGTCTGTGGTGGTTTAGACTAGAAGCAGAGGTCTTACGCTTTATCAATATGCCAGATGGCTTTAAAGACATGTTTGTGTGGTTACATTAAAATTAAAACCCTGAACACAAGCTCTTTCTTTTTCAGAGTACCGTGTTCTTTAGAAAGTTAATAGAGGGAACAGTGTCCTTATAGTGTCATTATTAATAGATGTGCTAAACTTAAAGCTAAAAAATAGTTACGAGCCATGAAGTATGTGGTTCAAGATTAATATTTAATGCCAGCATTTTGTTGGTTCTTGGGGTGATTTGTTGTCATTAAGATCAGATTTTTCACAACAACTCGATTGCTCGTTTGCACTGGAGCATTAATTGCAGCTCACTGGGGCTAAGTATGTATCTATCTATGCAAATGCCTGGGGTAGGCTTCGAGGATGGTTAAGGATGTTACTGACTTGCAGTTACTTGTGTGCGTCAGCTTGCGTTTAGAAGAATTTCCTCTTTCCTTTTATCATGGCTTTGGCGTGCAGCAAAGAGAAAGTGAGATCTCTCTTGGTAAAGAAGAGTGAAAGCTCCAGATAGGCTTTCATCTCTGCATTAACACTCGTTAATCCTGCCAGGCCATTCACCTTAGAAGATATTAACAGTTAAATCACAGCTGTATTCCAGCAACTAAAGCATAGTAAATTTCTCCTAAAGACCACAAATTGCATAGGAGAGAGGAGAACTTGAAATTTGGGATGTTTTTTGTTCAGAAGCAGCTGTGTATTCAGTGCCAGACTCTTGGTGCTGTTTCACTTCTAGTTTAAGGCTGAGGTTTTATTTGCAGGTTTTTTGGTAACTCTGTTTTGTGAGTAGGATACAGCAGAATATTTATATAAAGTTATAGAACCCCTTTGCCCTAACAGTTCATTCAGCAGCTGCTTGTTCTACAGAAGTATTAATGGATTCTTGCATGGCAGAGGATACAGGGTGGCACAGTGAAAATACAACTAAAGCGTTTGAATTTATTCTTATATTGCCTCTTTGTTTGCATTCATTCTTCTCCAGAAGGTGATGAGGTGGGACCTGGGATCACAGATGACACCGAAGATGAGAATTCAGCTAATCAGATTGCTGGGAAAATCCCCAACTTCTGTGTTTTATTACATGGCAGCCTGAAAGTGGAAGGCATGGTGGCTGTCGTCCAGTTGGGGTATGGAGCTGGATGTCTGCCTGAAAAAATTCTCTTCCTTTGCTGACTTATGCCTTATTTATAAATGAAGCTTATTTATGCATTCTGTACAGAACTCTGCACTGCCAGACAAAGCTGTGCATTTTTAATTGTGGGTGTGTTTCTGCCAGTATAAATTGCAAATAGTGAACCTCCGCACAGTGGGAGGGAGGTGAATTCTAGGCAAAGAGGGGTGGCGGGTTTTCAGCCTGGGGGGTTTGCTCTTTTCCGTAGGCCAGAGTGGTTCGGAATGCTCTACTCACAAGCTGACAGCAAGAAGAAGTCAAACCTCATGATGTCGCTTTTTGAACCTGGTCCTGAGCCCCTTCCGTGGCTGGGGAAGATGGCACAGCTCGGACCTATTTCAGGTACCGGTCACGCTCATTTGAGTAACTCTTAAACATTCAGTGTTTTCTTCTGTGAATGGCCTTGCCAAGTCTTAGTTGTTAAATTCTCATTTTCTTTCCCCTGTGCCAGATGCAAAAGAAAATCCTTACGGAGAGGATGACAATAAGAGCCCTTTCCCCTTGCAGCCCAAGAACAAGCGCAGTTACGCACAGAACGTTACTGTATGGATTAAACCGAGTGGCCTCCAGGTAATAACAGAGGTTTTGGACTTGCTGCTTTCCTTGGATGAGCAGTTACCATCTGACCAGCAAAGTGGAGTCTGTCTGTGTCTTGTCCATTTACTGTAATTGCTTTATTGCTTTTCTTTCATTTTTATAAACACAGCCTCTTTAAAACATCATGATTAAAATGCAATCAGAAAGCATAGCCTGTTTAATGAAAGCTGTGTGTCCGGTGTAACATCTGGCTTAGTTTATTGCATTTAGTGTAATTACTGTTTATATTTCAGCCTTTGTGAGCTGCAGTCTTCTCAATGGTCAGCATAATTTAACAAGAAACAGTTGAGGATTTTTATTCTGCAGCTTCCCTAGGAGTTGCCAAGCTTCTTTAATTATTTTTCTTTTCTTTATCTGCAGACAGATGTACAGAAGATCTTGAGAAACGCAAGGAAACTCCCTGAAAAAACTCAGACCTTCTATAAAGTGAGTAACACTTCAGGCCGGCCCAAGTTTGATCCACAGTGATAGCGCTGCATTTGACAGAGGAACACACTGTCTGTGTCCGTGGGATGTTCTGTGCCAGCTTGTAGGGCTCTGGAAAGGCAATCTCTTGTGTCCCAGACTAGTTAAGGTGAGGCGTGTCATGTTTCCAGGTGCCCCTCAGGATCCCTGCAACTTCCTTGGTGAACTTCTTTGCAGATCTCATGCTGTTGCTCAGGCAGAAAATAAACCGAGGGATCAGAGAGGAATAAAACGCACAGGAAGTCTATGAGTGTCTCCTGCGTTGTTTTTCTACAACTGAAGCAGAGAAACATAAAATTCTAATTACCTTTGGCCACGCTGTAATGATCCATCATCTAGACTGTAGTTGGAGGTAACTGTAAGCTTAGTGCTGAAGGGGTTTATTGTTGTAGCCCATAGAAATGTCGGGAGCTGATGCCCTGCCTCAATGCACGTAAGCACTTGTCTGCTTGTAGTGAAGGAAAACAAACGTATTGTGCGTTTTGCTGGATACTGTGGTTAAAAGCAGGAATAAGTTTAGGCCACCTCCAGCTGGGCCACGGACAAAACCAGGTGCAATAGCTGAACGCACAAAAGGGAAACACGGAGATTTATGGGAAGGGAAAACTCAAGCGTTGCGTTGTGCCGCTGTAATCCTCAGCCCTGATGCATTTTTTTTATCTGCTGAGCCATGGGCAGTTTCCAGCAGCTGTACTCATCCCTCAAGTTATTTTCCTTTAAGTGAATAAGCTCGCCGTTAAGATAAGAAGAAATCCACGTTTTATGTGAAGGCTTACAGTGGTTTTAAAAGGAGTTTTTCTTTCTTTCCAGGAACTGAATCGTTTACGAAAGGCGGCTCTGGCCTTTGGCTTTTTGGACCTCTTGAAAGGGGTGGCGGACATGCTGGAGCGGGAGTGCACCCTGCTGCCGGACACGGCTCATCCCGACGCAGCCTTTCAGCTCACGCACGCCGCTCAGCAGCTCAAAGTGGCAAGTACCGGAGCATCGGAATACGCTGCTTACGATCATAACATTGCTCCGCTGCAGACAGACTTTTCCAGCAGCAGCACTGAAAGGATGTGAAGTCTCCGCTTGGGGGACTTCTCTAGATTTAAGACTTGAAATTTTCTTGCCCTGTTTACTTTCCTAGGGCCTGTTTAATTCCTGTTTGGAGAACTTCCTATCAAAACAGGGTCCCTTACCTGCCTCAGTGCTCTCTCTCAAAACAAACAAACAAAAAAAAACCCCGTAGCTAGTTTGAGGTGGTTTTAGTCAGACCTGGAAACTGTGGAAAGTGTCCCAAAGTGAGTTACTGTGTAGGATGTTGGGTGGAAGCTCAGCTCACGCGAGGAGAGAAAATACCATCACAGGCAGCAGACCGCTCGTGGCTTTTGGCCCTCCCTAAAATGCGGTTACTGCATAACTGAACTCCCCGGTATCCTAAAAGGCAGCTACTTTATACACCAGTTTGATTAATCCAAAGAGAAACGTGTGGGAGATCAGACACGCAGCTAATTCCAGGGTGTTGTCACTCGTTTTATGTCCAACTTGAAATCCAGTCTGCGTTGCCGTAACCAGGGTTATCACCTGCATCACGATGCTTATGCTTGTGAAAGGTAATTTAATCTTACAAGGTGTTTTTTTTTTAATTTGTGTAATATTAATAAAGATTAAATCTTAATGAAGATTTAAGTTGGACTTGTTCCATTTTCACACTGACTCGGCCTCGTGGCCTAAAGCATTGCCCTGCTGAAGGCTCAGCCCCACAAAAGTTAAGTAATAAATGATGTAACTCGCCGTCAGGGAAGGAACAAACAACTGCACTAAGGCAAAATTTGGTTGTAAATCTTTATTAATAGAAACACATTCTTTCTGAAGGACTAAAATTCAGTAGTGTAAGATCCATGACAGCTTGCACTAGGTACCACAGTTTCACTGAGAAATATCATGTATGAAGACGCATGGATTTGCTAACAGAAGTTTCAATGCCCGGTGAAGAAATTGGGTATGAAAGTGATCCTCGCTGTTCCCTTACTCGGCAAATTCAACCCTTTTGACAGACTTCAGACATAAGGTACGGTGTGTGCTGTAGTGAATCAGTGCGTGTGTGACTGACGCCGAACCCTTCTGAGCAGAGCGAGTGTGAGCCTCGGGCAGCCCTGAAGAGAAGCTTTTCTCGTGTTGCCAGAACACGTTTGTGAAATGCAGCGTGGAGCTCGTGCCAGCTCTTTGTTAAAATCTTGTAACGCTATTTCCCTTCCTTTACAGTAACGATGGCTTTAGGTCCGTATCACAAACAGCGAGCTGTTTGTCACCTTTAATACAGAAAGGAATTTTTTCTGAAGGATTCATATCGTTTTACAGTAGAAAAAGCTAAAGAGTAACATGGCACTAAGCTAATCACAACTTCAGTGCCTGTTCTGGACGGCTGGTGGTTGCATTTCCCCAGGGGCAGTGGCAGGTATTGTGGGAAAAAAAATCTGTTCATAAACACAATATGGTTTAAAGTAATTTTTTTTTGGTATGTTTTCTAACTGGATGAAGGAGGCCAGACGGGTGCGGAATTAACCTGAGGAAGCTGGGTGTGAAGAAGGGCACGATGAAATCGAGTCAACTGAAACAAAGGTGAGAGAGACTTGGAATGTGGTGGGAGCTGCTCTTTTTTTTTTGTTTTGTCACAGAAAGGTCCCTTCAGATCCTGCGTGGGAGCTCCTCTACAGAGATTTAATACGTGCTCCCAAAATAATATATGGTCTGGAATTGTGGCAGGGGAGGGTCAGATGAAATATTAGGAAGAATGACTTCACTGAGATGGTGGGCAGGCACTGGAAGGGCCTGCCCAGGGAGGCAGTGGAGTCACCATCCCTGGAGGTATTTAAGAAACTTGTAGATGTGGCACCTCAGGGTAACTTTAGTGGCCGAGATTGTTGGGTTGGGTGATGTGTTTTGTGGGGTTTGTTTTTTTTTTAAGGGGGGTGTCTGGTTTCGGGGTTTTTTGGTTATGTTTTTTTTCTTGATGATCTAAGATGACCCTTCCAACCATGAAAAATCTGTGATTCTGTTTATTTCACCCACTGCTCCCTCCCACCAGGGGCCAGCCAATAAATTATATATACCAACTTCTCTGCTGCACACCTAAGTTTAAAGTAGGAAAGAAATCTTTGCAGCCTTTCCCATGGCTGTAAATAAATATAGGAGCTACAGCCCTGCCAGGAACGACCAGAGGAGCCCAGTCTCCCATGGAATGTTCCATGTTTTCCCTTTGCCTGGGTGGGATGGAGTTCTGCCAGGGTTTGCTCACATGCTAGAGAGCTGGTACCTATGGTTCTTCATTTTGTTCTGTTTCAGTGCTTGTGTTTCTGACCACGTCACAGTGGCAGCTTCCTTTTCCTAATGGCTGGATAAAGATTTGTTGCTACAGGAATGCTCAGATCCACACGGCGCTCCTATTCTGTTAAGGCTAAACTAGAAACGGGCTCAGTTGGTAGCATTTAAATCAACGTTAGCTTTTTCCAGTAGGATTTCTGCAGCATCAGTACGCTGCAGAAGAGAAGTTCCTGCCATCAAGATGCACCCTAGGAACAGCACAGGCCAGCTGATAGTATATCCTGACATCAGAAGCCCTATCTGCATGCAATATTGAAAGAGCGAATATCCAATTTAAAGATAAACACTATTTCTATTTAGTGCTTCTCCACTGTTTATAAGCATATTATATGCAGATAATAGGATTTCTTGCTAATATGGTAGCTGACAGGATACAAGTTTAAATGGTACTGTTGAATGGTAAATGCCATGCATATACACGATTGAGAGGGAACAAAATACAGTATATGGGAATGTTACCTGAATTCACTATGAAATCTACCATGATCATTTAATTTTACAAAATCCTTTACATTACAGTGGGTAAAACCGTAAGAATTAGAGGCTTATCTTGTCACTGAGATAAGTTAGATAAGAAAGTTGCAAGTCCTTCTTTACTTCATCTTTCTCTTCTTTGGTCCCAGGTGCTGTTTCCTTTGCTTGTAGAGATGACGGAAGTTTACAAATATCCCTGAAAAAGAATGAAGTGTTTAGGTAGGACATTATTGCATCTTTTTAATCCTAGATGGCTGTACCGAATTTAAAAACCAAACCAAAACAAACACCACCGCCACCCAAGCAAACAAACCACCAGGGTTTGAGGGTGTGTATAGCACTGAAAACTAACACAAGGGGTTTTTCCTCGCTGGGTGAGAGAGGAGTTGCCGCTCGGGCTGTCTGGTACCGGGCTGCTCAGGGGGTTGGTTTGCCACTTTTAAAAAAAGTTGCAACACCAGCTGGGAAAGGATCAAACAAGTATTTCAGAGTGAAACTTGATAAAAGAGGCTCTTGAAGCAATGTTTGTAAAAGGGGAGAAGTCTAGCGAAGGCTCAGTTTAAAATTCTGAGGTACTGGGTGCGCACGCTACCAGGTTAACTTCCGTTTAAAAATACGCCACCAGAAACCAAATGTGTAGCAAGCACCATTCTTCTTTAAATATGCTACTATTTAAAGAGCCTTCTAAATTGTTTCCTGAAACAACATGGCTTGGTGTTGCATTAGTGATTATAATGCAGTTTAGTCAAATGTTGCTTTAATTTAAAATTATGTTCAATTTTCACTGAATCATTCCAAAGCCCAAATACCACGTAAAAAAATTATTCTTTTAACCCAAGTGATCAGGAGATAATGCTAACTCGTTACCAAGGTCTGCTTCTTGTGGTGCTAATCAGTGCTAATTGTACCTGTGTTCCCCTCCATTTCTGACAAGTTTACATGAACAGGCAACAAGGATAATGCTTAACCTCAAGCAAATTTGCGTTGCCGCGATCCCCAAAATGCCGGAATTTAATTTCTTTCAAAAAATATATATATTTCCAGGAAATTGGTCTTTTTCTATCAATGCTGAGAAATACAATTAAGCGTCTTACCTAGAAACAAGGCTATAAGGTATATTTGAAGCAAAAATGAAAACTGGATGGTGACATTCAGTGGATTTGGCAGTCCCAGACTGTATTTCCCTGTTTCACTGAAGATTGGAATGGACTGAATGATACAGACGGCTGAAAACAGAAGGCCACCATCATTAGCAAGCACAGATAAAATAGACAATTGCCCAGCCCACACCAGGAACTTTTTCAGGATATTCCCTTCTTATTTGCTAGCTCTCGTTAATTATACAGATTTAAAATCTGGTGTTTTTTAAAAAATGCAGTGTGATGGGAAGCAGCTGTCTCAGGCAGTGTAGCTCTTTTGCTATAGAAGTGAGCTTGCCTGGTGAGATGCTGTTTTTATTCGCAACTGGAGCCTGCAGGGCCTGCACCAGCAGTATTCACTATGCAGAAATACACACAGCAATAAGAAAAGCACATTCTTTCCTGTGCTTGGAATTGGGCAATGCCCAAGCCTACTCCTGGCTGATAGAAACAGGTTTGGACGAGCATGATTACAACACAGTTCTTACAGCTAGATGCTGAGCAGTGATATGTTGCCTAAATAAATTAAAATTTAAAATAACACAGGCTTGTTAAGACAGAAGAGTTCACTGTAAAGCTCCCCCACTCTAGACGGGGCTTGGCAAGAAGATGAGGGGCTTCTTCCATGGAGCAGTCACTCTCCAAGCAGCAAGGGAGCAGAGCCCATGCCAGCCCTGGAACAGGCTATGCTGTTTTTAGAGGAAGAACCAGCCCCTCCTGTCCTGTGCAGTGATTTACAAGATAATGTCTGCATCTGCGAGCTGGTGTGAACCCAAGCCAGGCTGACCAAGTCAGGTCTAGCAGATAAAAGCAAATACACTGCTGAGGATCAGCAGAGGCAAGTTGAGGGTTGTTGCCGCTCACATGGACTGCTTGGTCGCTTTGTCAAGTAACCTTTTGTTGCCTTTACTTTGCTCTTCAGTGCCCCAAAAGGAAGACTTCTTTTCACATCACATTTTTAAAAAAACATTTGATTCAGTAAGAAAGACAAAAATGCTTACATTTGGTGCAGCTCAAAGCACCTGTCTATCTCTTGTTCTATTTTACTATTTTTCAGTCCAGCAGCCAAACCAAAAACTGAGCTACTTGCCCGGCCTTCACTTGGTTGGTTATTACATTGTGGTTTTTGGACGTACCTTCTGCCAAGCCTCCTAAAGGGTAGAGAGGGATCCAGGTAGTGTAACGGAGCCAGGTTAGTGGTTTCCATTCAATACCGATACACGAAAGCATGTAATATGGATACCTAAAAAAGCCAAACACAGCGTGAGAAGAAACAGACGCTGTTTAAAATGGAAGCTGCTGCTGGAGTTAGTCTTGCATAGACCTGCTGTATACAACAGGCAACATAATTTCCAAATGACACAAGAAGAGTCAAAAATTGTTCCTATGGATCATGATGGACATCACTGTTTGGCAGTTTACAGAACTAATGCTCTTCTTCTGACCACGAGGATGAATCTAACTACCTGTCTTGGCTAATAAATCCGTCAAAATACTTCTTTCGAAAGAGAAACAAAGCACAGCGCAGTTCATTTGACAAAGAAAATCTGAAGCTACAGGTTTCCCTAGGACCAGGGCAATATTATTTTCAGACTCCAGCCTTTGGCAACCCAGGAAGGCTGTGATAGTCTCTGTCGCTAAAGGAGATTTTACTTTCTGGGGCCAGAGCCACTCTTCCAAAAGGTACAAGGATCAAAATCTTCTTTAAAGAGCCCTTGGGAACAACCACGTTGTTGTGTCCACACCCACTAGAGGAAAAATACCACAAACCTGAACAGCTCAATGATACTCCAGAAATAAAATATGAAGAACACTACAGGTTTGCTCTGCATTTCCTCTAAGCTTCCGAGGACAACAAACAAAATAAAGTTTCTTCCAAATACCTGTTTAAGAAAAACAAATTAAGGGACATCAGAAAAGCGAGCAAGTCCTTGCTGTCTTCTCTTTGAGACCGAAACGTATGCTGAGCATGTACCTAACTCTGCAGCTGAGCTGTGACCTGCTTCTAAGGAGCATGGATGTTGCTCTGTATTTGGGACTTAAGTCTTAAATCATTTATCCTAATTTTTTATGCACAACAACCACAATCAGGATAAAAAAAGGGCACTGGCACCAAATCAAAATCATGTACTTTTCATCAGCTGCTGTCCTAAACCCCTTTTTCTAGGTGACAGAAGAAGACAGCCTGCCACAGCTGAGACTGGGAAGCACAAATTCCTGCCTTCTGAATAATACATTCCCTAGTCCAGTGCCAGTGAGGTTGTATCACTTCTGTTAGCAGAGTCTCAACGCTTTGTTTAAAATAAGAGATCTACTTTAAACACGGAGGGGAAACGAGGAGAAGAAAACATTACCTGCACTACAGCAGGTATCAGCGGTGATCTGACTAGTCCTATTAGTGAATTCATGATCTCCATTAATGCCAGGGTCTGACAGAAATACATCATGTCAGCGATAGTGTGGAAAGTATCATAGAAGGAATCTGTAAGGCACAGGAAACCGTTTTAGAGAACAAATGAATTTCCACGTTCAGGAAGCTGGCGCAGCAGCAAAGCTTTTGATAACAGGATTCTAGCTGTATTTAAAAAAAAAAATCATATGCATAATTATGTAACTTCTTTATAGGCCTTATTTTAAAGACACAGCAGTTAGGCCAGAAACACTGCTCAAGTGCTCTTTTTTTCAGAGGGATCAAGAGCTATTTCAGTAATTACTTTACAAAATAAAAATTGATAGCGCTGTTACCTCAATAGAACAAAGTATTCTAGCTTCAAAACCAAAATATTCTGCCCACCTCATTTTCAAAAATGGTAACATTGCAGCAGGCGAGACATTTTGCTCCAATTGATTTCTTTACAAGTAAGCTTGGCGGAGTACAAGTGTCATTCATCAGAACACACAGTTGTGATTTACAAGGGGACAGTGTTTTCCTGTCCTTGACACTGATGGCTTTTTGAGAGGCTTTTGTTGTGAGCTTCGGTTATACTTTGACAGTTTTTTTTTTTTTTTTAAATACGTCTTCCTTTTGAGTTCATTACTTAGAAAGTATTAAAACCACTAAAAAACAAACAAAAAATCCAACGTAAATAAGAAAGTGATTACTACTCGCCTTTGCCTAAGATGAACAGTCGTACTGTCATGTTCACAAATATCCACGAGAATCCCAAAAACTGTACTAGATTATACATCACTAAGTATCCCTTCTTCAGGTGTTTGAAAGCTGAAATGGACAATAAACACATCAGGTGAGCAGAGTACAATGGTAACAACGCTCCTGCAAAGTCTCCAACCCAGGCTGGCTGTGAGAATGAAGCTTACAAGAAAAATGGAAGCGATCAATTGCGATAAAAGGGCTGCTCTGTGCATCAGGGGTTCTGCTCAGTCACCAGCATCTGCCAGAACTCAATTCCTGCTAGGCAGATTTTTTAAAATTCTTTGGAAACTGCAGTCTGTTTTCGTTAAGATTTCTAATAAGCTCATGATACAAAGATTCCCCTCCAAAATGCACCAAACCAGACAAAATTGCTCAATAAAACTTCCATATAAGAGTGACAGAAGCTTTCTAAGCCTCACCTTAGACACAAGAAAGGTACGGTTACTTACGGTCTTTTGGGACTCTGGATTCTATTTTCATTTTGTTAATCTTTTCTTCTTCCTTAAGATGAAGGATAAGGTTTTAAAGACTGTTACTGTAATTAGCAAGCGATTTGTTAACTACACTACTGCAAAGCTAGTGGGTTTAAAACTCAGCTAAGCAGACAGTTGCTAGAGGGTTTAAATTTTCATCTGCATAAAATGGCACATTCCTCATCCAGAAATTATGGTATGATAAAAAAGCCAGAGGGTGTTATCTAGTTATCCTACCTTCACTATATTTTTTTTCTAGTAATAGGTACTTTTGCTGAAAAAGCCTGCGGTTTTCTGTGTTAATTCTCAGTTATTAATGTTGCCTAGAGCTGTTCTTTCTGTTCCTTAAAACGTTTCATGACCCACCAGTAGCCTGAAGGGAACTGGGAACATCCAGCTCAGGCTCTTTGCCTGCCCTTCACCCCTGCCTTCTGGCTCCTAGCCCTGCAGCAGCCCTCTCTCCTCTGTGCTAAGCTCAGTGGCTGTGGAGGGGAACAGGGCAGTGCTTGTTGTAAAACAAATTTGCAGAAATGGGGTCTGTTCAAGCCTTTTTCAAGACAGTCTTTCTCCTCCCTGCTGCATTAAGCTGCTCAAGCTTAGCAGATGGTGGCAACACACTGTCAGGGCCAAAGCAGTGGCTCAGGAACGCCTTGGAAACCCGTGCTTTCCAGACAAGAAATGTCCAGGACTGGCGCCTCTGGGCTCCACCTGGCTCATGGATATGACCTTCATAGGGATTGGGACTTGGGGCTGCTGAGGTGTAAGGTAAGGGGTACAGACCCTGGTCAGCCCTGAGCCCAGCCACCAGTTCAGATTCAAGCTGCTTGCTCTTTCCAGCCAGAAGTGCCCCTATTAAGTGCCCCTGAACTCCTGCTAACAATCTGAGCCGTTTAACCAATCCTATGTGGGATCTGTGTGAAATAGCAGGAACAACCAGCGTGCCAGACAACTCCAGGTAAATGAAGAATGCAAGTTTGAGCGCAGGAGAACAGCCACCCTTGCTTTGTAGCTGGCAGTATAAGCCACACGTGCCCGTGAGACTGACCTTCTCCTTCAGCTCCATTTCAGCATCCGATTCATCTAACCAGCGGTCGAAGTCAGGAGCTAGGAAGAGTGGACGCTTCTCCTGCTTGGTGAGTCTCTCCCACCAGTTACTCTCTTTTTTCTGCACAGTGATGTTCAGCTGCCTTTGAGTCACCCTGCATACAGGCTGAGGGCAGAGACGGGAGCACAGATCAGCAAAAGTTGTAAAAAACAAGCTGTGAGACTGAGTTGATACTCGAGCTCTGTTTATCAAGGGGGCAGGGATGACATGGACTGCTGCAGCACAAGCATCTCTCTGCCACCCAAGGCGTGGAAACAAAGGGCAGCCCAGTTGAAGAAGGCAACTTTAATGGTTGTACGATTTGATAAGCAGCTTGAAAGTCAGTACCGCATAGACCAGTGTGTCCCACGACAAAGCTACCATGGACCCTAGAGGCCAGCCTTCCTAGGCAAAACCCACGACCTTGGCTTTAGACCTTCTCACGTTAAGTACTGTGAGCCACCCACCTCCTCCCAGCAGTGGTAAAAATAACACTACCATCACTACAGGTTCATGTCCAAAACGGGACCCCACCTGACATCTGTGACAGCAGGAGGAAGAGCCACTGCCTTCGGAAACACCCACAAACAGTGGTGAGCTGAAGGACGTAGCAGTGTGGTCACTGCCACCTCACAAGGCCTCTCCACCACAGCTACTCTCTGCATAAGAACAGCCCAGAACCTCTCCATCCTTACAGCCCAAAGCATTGTCACCTTGGGTGCCCACCCTTTACTGCCACCATCGCACCTTGAGTCTATGCCAGGGTGCTGTGCATGAGACTGCCTCTCAAAACAGCTGAAACTGCCACAGAAGAGCCATGAGATGGATTCTTAACCGAGCATGTCACCCCAGCACTGCTCCATCAAGGCCATCTGGATGCTCCTAGGACATCTGAAGGCTGTAGCTGTAATTTACAGCTACCAACGCCTGGTCCTTGCCTGTCAAAGGCTCCATCTCTCACTGGTGGCCAGCCTGGCAACAGCAAGAGGCACTTATGATGCACATCAAAGCTAAAAGAGAAGACCCCAGGCTGCAAAACTTCCCAGTCCTGACCATCTGTAGTTACACAGATTTCAGAGAGTTGGTTCTCCTCCAGCCCCTCCATGGTGACTCAGAGTGACTAGACGTTTGGAAGGAGGCTGCTCTGCAGAGGCAAGGACTTGCCTTCCAGGTCTGGCTCCTAGCACAGCCCGGGTCTGCCAGCACTGAGGATGAGCACAGATGTTGGTGGGCATCTCTTCCCACACTGTGGACCAGGGAACTGCTGCTTTACTGGACAGATGACAAACCAGTGACTAGATCCTGGAACCAAGGGATGTTCATTGTCTGCCATTCAACACCTGGTAAGAGCCACACAAGAAACCTGCTCGTTGGCAGATCCTAGAAATTCACCCTCTGGATGGTGGCTCTGAGTTTGACTGCAGCCACAAATAAGCAGCACAAATCCTGCACTGGGAGTAGAACCCAGACTTTTCCTGTGCCCCTAACAGCTCTGAGAGGTGAAGACAGATTTTAGAGCCACCTGTAAGCAACGTGGAGGGGCTGCTCTTCCAGCCATGTTCTTTCCTACTGGACTACAACAGCAATTAAGAAAAGATTTTGCAATAGAAGCCTCAGTGTATCTATATGGGCAACGTAAGAAATCTGCACAAGCCAAAAGCACTAGTTCTCATGACTTTGTCAGGCTGTGAAAGACGCCAGGAAACATCAGACTGACACTTTGCAGCACAGCATTCCCCTGCTCTCCAGTCAAGGCTACATCACACAACGCATTGCCAGATTCTTACATTATTTTGCTATTTTAAATCCTTAAAAAAAATGTACAACTACTGTTTAACAACTGATACCTGCGATTTGCATTAGGGGAGGATGGTGGCTGCATGCTGACAGACAGCTGCCACAGATGGATTTTAGTTTGCAGCAGTTACAGAGTCACCAGGAAAAATCTAACTGGCACGTGATGAACTTTACATGCAACCACTTTCACGTTTTTCAAAAATTACTTTTTATTTACAAGAGTTAAAAAACCAGAAATACCTACTTTAGGCTCAACCGGTTCTAGGAACTCGATCTGAAACTCGTAGATGTTGTCCCCTGTGGCACCATGACCCTGAGCTAAAAAGAGAAGAATTAAGAGAGTCAGCATGAACGTCCCAGCCGGTTCCATGCACCCCACCTGTGAAGGACGCTTTGTACATAGAACTGCTCAGCAGTTATTTACAGTCCTTCCCTCTGCCCTGCTGGCAGGCAAGAGGAAACCACATGATAACAGGGAATACACAAACAGCCCAAAAAAAGGCTCAGATGTTCCGTGGCTGGAGTCAGCAGGCAAAGCTGCTGCAACTCTACACAGTACTGGAAAAGGCTCCTCGATTGCAGGAAGGCAGCATGTGAGATTCCCAAAAGAAGGGCTCCAAATACTCCTCACGTGTAGTTTGAATCCAACTAGAAGACCCCGTGTCAATGGCCTTTGGGGGATCAGACCTCCACACCGATGAGCGGGCACCCAAAGATGCCAGTGTCCAGTGGGTCTTGTAGGGGCACCATACGGGAGTTCCAGCACGGGAAGATGCATTCATCTCTCATCTCCCAGATACGTGGGGTATTGTCCCCGGAAGGGCTCCAAAAACTTGCCCTCTGAGTTGAGTTTCCATCCTTCCACACTGTAAACTGATCCTGAAGCGAAGACGATGTGCAACACTCCCCCTATCAAATGGCCCTGGCCGTGGCTTACCACAGAGGCCGCACCGCCAAGACGATGCATGGCAAAGAAAACCGCCAAATAAACGAGAAAGCCCCAAATAAAACCAGTCATGGTGCACCCTCGATGCGACCAAGGACAAGGCCACCAGCGCGAGGTGCTGTGGTGTGCAGCCGCTCGGCTGAAACAAAACCTCCTTTCAGGTGTGCACCTGCTTTACCTTTCAAATTGAGCGCTGCCTCCCGACGCAGAGGTTTGATAACAGTGGCAAAACAAGGTCTTTGTGCAAGGAAAAACTGCTGCCAGCTATCTCCGGGGTGCAGCGGAGACAGGACAGCAAAGATGTATGGAAATTTCACAGATATTTAAATATGGGGAGGTTGGGTGGTG
>VZRU01005572.1:41069-59275 GCA_013398155.1 Pedionomus torquatus | reverse complement strand
ACTCTAACCATTCTGTGATTCCACTGTATGTCTTCCAGCTGTACCAATGGCTGTATCTGCATCAGAAAGCTGTGTTAAAGGCAGCAAAAGAAAAAAGTTATTCTTACTTACACAAGGTATTCTCACACACACACGAATGCAAAAGCATTTCAAAGATTCACATCTTAATTTTGCTTAATGACTACCTGCTCTAAACACTGTTTAGGGTGCAGTTCTCAGCTCTATCCAATTTTTAGTGTGCACCAAAAGAAGGAGGCATCTTGGAAGGAAAGGGGACTGCACATGTGCTTGTTTCGGATGCAAATTCGTGGAGGGACGGCAATACTTCTCATTTGTTTATTCATTCATTTTCTTATATTACACTGGGCTTATCTAAGAAAATAAATAAGCTACATCTTAAAACTCTTGTACACACAAAACCTAAATGTAATAAATAAAAACTTTTCTGTTCAAGGGTATACGTCATTCTGAAATCACAAGCAGAGTGACAAAGTGTGCATTTTCATCAGAAAAAGGATATCCTGACCATTATTCAAATTATAGTGAATGCTTTCTTTACACAATACAAAAACTTTGAACAGTACAAAAATAAACAGCTATAATAAAATCAACATTAACTTTTTATTATTGCAAATATTACAGAAGTTAAGGAGCAGGTTTAAAAGAGCAGTGAAAATGCCCACCACATTAAACATCTAGAAGTTTGTTTACAGCCATACGCACACAACTACTTGACATTGATCCAAACTTTAATGATTTTAAAGAATTAAAACATTTGATGCTTCCCACCAGCAACTTGGAAGGAAGCTTCTCAGTCTACAGTATGAGGTAGTATAAAGAAACAAGCACCCGTCTCTTAACTAAAGGGTTATTTTGCATTCTATGTATGGTATCATCTTTACAAAGAAAAAAATAGAACCAGAGCACGTAAACATCTTAGTTCTCAAGCCGCATGGCTAGTTTGGTTTCTTAGGAGGTTTGTTGATTGGGGTTTGTTTTTTTTTGGCAGACAAGATGCCAGGTCAGATCAATCTGTTGGAGCGAAGATCACAGTGAAACTCTAGATTCAGTTTATGAGCTAAATACATTAGCTCATGACAAGAAGTCCAGTGAATCAACATCATGTTTCTCCCAGATGTATGCGGAATTAGAAAAGTCATCAAGGGATCTTAATATGAAAAATTAATTACAATATGTATACAAATATAAAAGACTTCAGTATTTAAAAAAAACCCAGAGGCAGACTTTAAAGAACTTTTTTTTCCCCAAACAGAACAACACAGTATCTTACTTAGGAATTCTAATAAGTGGAGTTGCTGTATGTAAACTATATTTTAACATCTTTAAAAACAGACTGAGCCCAGATAACTGTGACTCAGTGCAGCACTAGTTTACTCCTTCCTCCTCCTCAAGGGTTTCCCTATTCACTGATGCAGGTACTGTCAGTGTAACTGTTTATCAAGACAGAAGTGAACATAGCAGTAGATATCCAGTACCTGAAGGAGCAGAGTACTTTATACTTCTGTTTTGTTACAAGTACACTGGTACTAACGCAACCATCTTAACAATCCCTTTAATAAAGAAAGAGGTATTATTATTTTACTGAAAGGAAAGCTTTAAAATAAATCAAGTGTGATTTCTGGTTTGGCTTCATTCAGATTAAACACACATCAGTACTCACACCCTGCTAACCAGTTGTTTACATTAAGCAGCAGCAGAATATATACAAATGCCTGTAAAACTCTCCATCTTCTCAATCATAAAATGTTACATTTGTGGATACTTTCATGAGCCCCTGCTGGAAGATTAAAGATGTAGCAAGTTAAGGAAGCTTTTTGGTAATGTAATGCTTTCACAAAAACACAAAACCTGCTAGAATATGTGAAGACATACACAAAGAAAGCAGCTAACAAGGTTTTTCCTATGCAAATGGGAGATGGAAACAGCCATAGCCAGAGCAAACTCAGTACAATGCCAGAAAAAAAAAAATTAAAAAAAAAAATACTAAGGAGTCATCTGAAAGTTACATCATCTCATGAACCATTCTCTCACCAGATGCATTTAAATGCATGGCACTTCCACGGAAAACATTCACACTGACATTAAGATGCCAAAAAAACAGGATGATAAAAAACACAAAAGCACTAAACATTAAAAATTTAGGCCTCAAAATTAAATTATGTCAAAGTTGACTTACAAATAAGCATAGACTTCACTTTGAAGACAGGGAAGATTCAAAATCCATATATTAGCTTGTCAAGTATATTTCCGCATATTTAATTAGCACATTTTGTATTGTGTTGCCAATCAGTGTTAGAAGTACAACTTAAGGATGAGAAGATCTTTGAGTAATTATCTCAGGAGGTCAGTCTTATCTTTCCCCTTTCACAAAACAGTGTGGAAAAAAAGGATATCATTGCCTGAGACTGCAAGTGGCAGAGCAGCTTCTCCAAAGGCGGATAGCGGCACAGGGACGGAACACAGCCCACCATGATCAGTTTGTGCTTGGCTCTCGTGATAGCAACATTAAGGCGCCGCCAGTCCTTCAGGAGGGCTCCAAGCTGTTAAACATAATTTGCTTTTATTTTTCTTACTTTACATTCAGAATTTAATGTCGATTAAAAATCTCATTTTCAAAGCGCATCTGACTGTTAAGATCGACCGAGACAAAGTTAATATGACCAACTTACATTTTCATCATTACTGTTTCGAACAAACGATACAATTATGATACTTTTGTCTCTCCCTTGGTATTTGTCTACTGTGTTGACTTCCACTCTGTTCTCCTTCAATTTTGCCATCAAATCAGTGATTGTTTTTAACTGATGCCTGTATGGCGATATAATGCCGATGTCTGAAGGTTTACAGCCAGCCTGAATGACAAAGAAAGAGAAGGAAAAAAAATTGTTACTGTCAGTAGCTTGGAACACTCATTACTGTCAGAAGACCCTCAAGGATTTTCTCTCTTTTTTTTTTTAAAAAAAAACCAGTACTGCAAGATACTGTATTTACACTAACTGGTCAATAGAACTCTAGGTATAGGTAGCATGAAGTCAAGAAAACAGAAAATAATAGTTACTGCAGGTTCCCAAGTTCTGTTTTAATCTAGCACAAAGACAGATATAATTGAAATCCACAGTTTCTTCCTCAAACTGTGAGATTAATGTTCAGAACTCCTCTGCTGTACTATTCCTGAAGCTGACTGGATGAAATAAGGAAGAAAGGCAAGTCCTCTCCCCTCCCTACTAAGAAAGCCCTCATCACTTAAAATTTGGAATCCAGCCTTTTTTCTGCATTGCAAATCCAAGCAGGCAAGGGACAGGGAAGTGAATGCAGACTTCAAGCTCCTCACTATACTTTTGTGTACTTTTGCCAATCTTCAATTTACCCTTCAAGATCATCCTTCAAAAAATAACCCAATACATATAGTTGCTATTACTATAGCAAAGGCCATATAGTTATAAAGCCGTCCCTCTGAACAATGTAATAAAGTAAAAGATACCTTAATAAATAAGGATGTGAGGAAGAATACTATTTTAGCTTCTGTCACGTTACTTACTCCACCTTTTTCTGCATGTTCAGGTGCCGGGACCTTTGAAAATATGAATGGAAAATAATAATTCTTGCTGTCTACAATCACATACCACATTCAGATTCTTAACTCATCATATGTGGTTTCATAGTAACAGTTTTAATAAAAAGTAAGGCTAAACACTACATTTTACACAGTATGAAAAGCCTTACTGTAAAGTAACTTAAAAACACTGTATTTGCAAAACAAGTTGAAACAATCTGCTGAAACAAATTTCTAGAACTAACAAGTCACCTTAAAAAAAAAACTTGCCAAAGCTTGATCATCTGACTTTACAGTTCAGACAATACATACCATATGAAAAAAAAAAGATAAAATAAATGGACATTTCCCAGTCTGTCAAGGTGAGAGTGCAAACTGGATTGCACATAGGACTTTTGGCCTAGAGTTACTCAGAAGACCGGCTAAAGCAAGGGCATAATTTTTCAATATTCAGGCACGAGCTGTCTGAGGCAGTGCAGATGGACACAGGGTTTGGCAGAAAAGGAAAAAAATAGATTTCTAATTACTGTCACAAACACACCACATTATTAAACAGCTACCAGAAATGAGGCCATCCCATGGTTGTAAAGGCATCAACGTGACACACTTTGAACTACATTTTGCACGTGAGAACAAAACTTATAGTACATACAACTGTGAACTAAAGTTTTCAGCTGCTCTTAGAAGTAACATTGATCAGCTATACTAATATCTTTGCATGCTGCATATTTTATAACTAGAAAACCATTCTTATATTATTTTACCCTACCTAAACTGTAAGAAGTTTTACATATTGACTTTGAGAATTTACATCAAAACAATTCTGAAAGGAGAACATAACAAACCTTACCTTCTCTGTGTTCAGAAAGCACACAGGTGTATCTGGGTCAAGTACTTCTTTCAACCATGTTTTTGAAGCATCTGCAAGCTCCAGTTTCAATTTTTTTAGGTAGGGCAAGTTAACAGTGGCATTTGACACCTTTTCTGAGCCACATTCCAGTTTGCCTTCGTACACTAACATGTTACTCAGTGACATAATTTTGCTAAAGATTTAAAAAATGAGAAAAAATGTCAAGTCTTGCAGTTTCAATCCCACATTAAAAGCCCAAACGTAATAAACGTTTAAAATACCTATTCATTCTGTATTGCACAGTTAATTGGACAACAGCATTTTGATTTTGTTCCAGCCTTTTAAATAAGCTTTCGCTCATGCCAAGATCTCTGTTAAGAAACAAACAGAAAAACCCCCAAAATTGTCAGGCAAAATATTGCAAGAGCCTTCCCAGAATTCATGTTACTAGTAATTATCCAGCAGCATTTTAGCATACCTTGCTTCCGCGTTCAGTACAAGTGGAGGCAGCTGCTGATGATCCCCTACCAACACAAACCTTTTGGAGCAGAACAGCGGGCCCAGACAGACAAGCTGGCTTATTTGGGAAGCTTCATCAACTATACAGAAATCAAACTGCTTCCGAAGAAAGATCGGGTGATTTACTCCCATGCAAGACGTTGCTACCACTGGCTGAAAATTGAGACATACTTTAAGGATAAGGTATATCTTATAACCTTTAGCACTACATTTTCCAGTTTAAAAAACANCCAAACAAACAAACAAACAAAAAAACCAAACAAACAAACAAACAAAAACCAAACAAACAAACAAACAAAAAACCAAACAAACAAACAAACAAAAAAACCAAACAAACAAACAAACAAAAAAAACAAACAAACAAAAAACCACACAATGTTTCCCAATAAAGTAAAATAAAAGTAATCAACTTTATCCTCAAAATCAGACAAGTACACCTTGCATATATGTTGACCTTATTCTTACATTCATTGCAAATGACAAGCAAAACCAGCTTTAGAGCAGACTGGCAAGTAACTCATTCCTGCCACATGTATATGCACAGACACTGCTATCACCATGAACAATTCACAGAGTGTGCTGAAATGACTACTATAGAAAATCATGGGATTTGGTTTGTTTTTTTTTAATTCTGAAGAGGAGACAAAACAACAGAGTTCTTCCCATCACTGGCTTTCCACTGCAATCTGAAATGACTAAAATACAAAACTTCCTGTATGCCTTCAATCATTCCCCTGCAATGCCTATCAACAAAAAAGTAAATGGCAAAAAACTTTGGCAAAGTTGGCATTTACTCCAACTACCATGAAGCTTCATTTTTTTTCCAATGAATTTAAATTAAAATTGCCACTGACTCAGTTTACACAGATCCTATTATGGTTTACAGTAATATTCACATAGGTAACACTAATCTTTTAATTAAGAATTAGTGCTTGGCCAGATCAGCTGCACAGCACAGATTCCTCTTCCCCATACCTAGGATTGTACAAATGGTCCAGGCAGCACATGTGCAAGGGAAAGAGGGATAAACAGTGGCAATATGCAAACACACAGAGGAGGTCACAGCAGTTAACCAACCCCCCTCACGCACAAGATCCCAGATAAAAGCACCACAGCCTTTGGGAATTATTATATACAGTGCTAAGTTAATTTGTGCAGACTTAAAAAATACTTTTCAACTTTCAGACTTTACGTTAGTCATTATAGGCTGTAAAGAAATTGAAGCAATGCAGAGAACGAGTATCTTTTTTAGCTCAGATTTCTTACAGCAGTTACACATTCTTGGGATGGGTTTCTTCTCTGCAGCGTTCAAATAACCTGTAATTATCCTTAATAGTTTGCAGGGCTAGCAAAACACTTTTCTCACCTGACTGTTATAGACCTCTTCCAAATCTGTTACAGATTTAATTGATCTGGACTTGCAAATTTCTTCTTCCGTAAATTTACGTATGTCTGGATGAACCTTCTGGGCTCGCCCCAAGCGCAAGAAACCAACTTTGAATTTGGCTAGCTTTAGCAGGATGTTGTCTACAGCAGTGTGCGTAAAACTAGTCAGAAGAACACTGAAGCCACAGGCAGAAAGAATTCTCACCTAATTAACAGCAGAGGAAAGAAAAGGAAGAGTTATTAGTTCATATAGAAGAATCGGCAATCCCATGTCTACAAGAAACACAAGAAGTTTTGAAGGGAGTCAAGAACAACTTCATTTATACCAGTCTTTCTGGCCAGATCTGCCAGTTGGCTATTGCCAAAGCAATGTGGACAATAGATGTGATAGCTGTCCTGAACAGCAAGCTTACTACGTGTGCTGCAAACAGCACAAGCTAAGAACATGCAAACACACTCGCAGACGACACTGAAAAGAAGTAACTGTACCCTCAAGATCCCCACCGCAAGAACAAGTCATGCAGCTCATTCCCACAAACACTGTTGTGCATGATAATTTAGCCACAACAGATTCAGTAGAATGAGCCAATCTGATAATAGCAGCAACTTTGTGCTCTCCAGCCTCCTCTTTTTGCACAAGCTGATGACAACTGCAAGCGAGATGACACTGCTATTTCAAGAAAACCTCAGCCCACAGCCTGTAAGCTCCTACAGCATAGGACTGATTCCTGGGAAAGAGAGCCATCAACTAGAGGAGATAGCCAGCAGGTTGCACATAGCTTCAGTACTGTGGTTTTCTACAGTTTACCATGGACAAGCTACTGACTTCCCAAGGAGTCCTTTTTCTGAGCTTTAACTTAGGATTTGAGGACTTGCTGACATTTGGGGCCAAAAAAATGTAATGTTAAATAGTCACAGAAGTGATTAAATATTACACTTCAATCGCCTCCCTCCCACATTTACTCCTGCACAAGCAATAGAGAATCCTACTCTACATTTTTAGTTCTACCAAATTTAAGTCCTTACATAAAAAGAAACACATTCTCTTCTTTGAAATTATGCGGATACCAGTAGACTAAGTCATGATAATTAATTTTGGAATGTATGCTTTATACAGTTTGTTCAATGCTGTTCTCCAAATCTCATGAAAAAATTTAAACATCAGGGTACACGATCTTACTAGAGCACATATTGTAGTCGTCTTTCCCGTTCCAGGCATACCCACAATAAGCGTGTAGTCTCTTGAAAGGAGCACTTGTTTCATTGCCTGTTTCTGAGGCTTATTTAGACCTTTAAGAAGAAAAATCAGAATGAAACGTCTACACTTCATAATCATGGTTATAATTGCTAAAGCTAATAAAACCAAGTTATAGTTTCCTCCTCCACTAAAGCCCTTAAAGAATTGAGCAGAATAAGTCTGGAGGTTCTAATGAAGTAATGACATTAAACATAATACACAGGACACTTAGTACAGTATATCACTGAAGATGTTTTTATTCTGAGAACTTTTGTGACTTTTTTTTTTCCTAATATTCTAAATGACCACCTCCATATGAGGTGGTGTTATGGGCATTTCTATTTTGTCACATCCATTTTCACACTCAAGCATATGGCTCACAGAAGAGGGAAGTGAGTTGCACATATAGCAGCACCTAGTTTATAAGAAACATTACATCAGAGCTTTTTGTTGTTTGATGCAAATAAGCAGCATGGTACAGCTATTTGGACAAGGTAAAGCTCAAGCAAAAGGAGTAAGTCTTCAGACTGAGTTTTTATGAAAAGTTCTATGACTATAGAGATATACTACTAAATAGAAGATTTTAGAGAAAGCCACTTTGTACCCTTTAAAATATTTGCAACCGTTTCCTTTGCTTCTGGTGGAAGGACAGAGCTCAAATGCTGAATAAAACGTGGTTTGTGGAAGTCAATTATCAAGTTGCGGAGCCTTTCACTATAAATAAATTAAACATTAAAAAACAAAAAAAGAAGAGTTAACTGTTGAGAAACTTTATCTGAAAATACTGGAAGCATTAAAATAATTTGATTTTTCATACCTGACTGGGGAATCTTTCATCAGTTTAGAAAGGTTTTCAAAAGGGACTCCTATACCATAGTCTCCTTCTTCATGATCCAACCTAAATACAGTGTCCTTGGGGAGCTTTGACAAATTCCTGAAGAATGACAGTAACGTGGTCAAAATAATTCTGTTCACAAGCAGTATGTTGACAATCAAAGACTTATTACTAAGTGTTAAGTGATCTCTTCCAAAGGTCCCAGAGTGAGGCAACAGCTAAAGGAAACACAGTACTAACTAATCTAATAAAACACGATCAGAGCCAAGTTCAAAGATAACAGTCTAAATAATGAAAGTTACTAATAACACAGTAATCACTGTATCCATACTGCTTCATGTTGGGAGACATAAATATATGGAATTTGCAAGCATGCTTTTAGGCAAACAACCTAATTAAATAGACATATACACTGACCAAATACTGACATTTTCAATCAAGCTGATTTCTGACAGGTACTTTTCCAAGCCCAGCAAGATGTCAGAACATGTAAGAGCTTTTTGGACACTTAGAAGTACCCTTCCTGAAGCCAGTATTATAGTGTCTTCAAACAGGTATTTTTCCTTTTGTTCTATTACCTGCCCAGCAAACAGGAGACTTTTGTCACACTGACTTCTCTAACATAGCCAGTAGTCAAACCAAGTAAACCGTTTTCCTCTCCACTCACAACTACTCGATCACCAACCAATAGGTTTGTTCCAGGTATGGCACTATTTCTACGTTGGAAAAAATGGAGATACTGTCCTTCAGAAATTTCCTGCACTTCATCAACTCTGATCATGTTTCCAACACAATCTCCAGCCTTCTCTCTGAGGATATTAGAAAAAGAAATACAGAAATACATTTTAATATTGATTCTCTCAGTAGCAAATAGTAAAAAAAAAAAAAAAAAACAACAAAAAAACACACAAAACCCACAAGTGAAAAAACCAACATACCACACACAACCAACCACCAGAACAAAAAACAAACCAAGCCCTCCCCCACTACCCCCACCAAAATCCCCAAAGCAACCAAAAAAAGAAAAAAAATCCAAACATACACTACAAAGAACAGGGAGATTTACAAAGTGACATATAGTACTCTACAATAGCCACTTTGACCAGAAAAGGATTGAAGAATACATAGGAACAAGTACAGGGGTTCAAGGACAGACTAAAGTTTAGACTAAAGTTATCTATAATTTCCTATTAAAAAAACAATATTGAAATGTATGGATCTACTTCACCAAGTTGTTCTATTTTTCTTTAGGGAATCGCTTGCTTCGCTGAAACAACTCAGCTATATTTCACTTTTACAGATGCCTTGAAATGGGCCTACAAACCACCAACTCTTTTTTCCCCAGAGCTGCTGGCCTAAGTGATGTATAACATTGCTACTTCGGTCAACAAGAGCCCTTAGTCTGCTTTTATCCACATTCACAGACATGCTGAAGGATATGGTCCAAAACACATCATTGTTTGTCAAATAAACCATCCGGAAACCAGTGCAATGAGCTGGACTCACAGCTGGCACCCAGTCTCTGCCCTCAGAGATACAAACAAAACAGTTATACCACTTCTGCTTCTGAAGACTGAGGCTGCAGTTTGCTGCTTATGTTTGACTTAACACTAAAAACCCAAACATCATATTGCAAATACAAACTCAGTAAATCTATTAGGCTAATGTCTCTGTTGGGTCACACGTCACAAAAAACCTACCTATGCAAATAGCATAGGTTTCTACAAGAAAACATCTAGTTTCCCTTGTAATGAAAACACAGGTTGACAATGCCTCATTTCCAGTTACTGAAGGGACCATCATTTGTACCAGATTAGAAACTCCATCTTACCTTTCCAAAGAAGGTATCATCCATATATTTTTATATCCCTTTTTACCCTCTCCACTTTGCAGCTCCAAGGTTAACATTAGATACCACAGGCTGAAATACTCTAAGTGGGAATGCTTCAGGTGCTGTGTCTCTCTTTCAATAACAGGTACCATAGCAGGAGGAAGAGACACATCAGCCATTTTTTGTTCTACAGCTCTAGGAGTAGAACAAAACACAGGAAGGAGTCAACCTGCATCTTTTTTTAGTGTGCGAATCTATGTCTACATATATAATGCCAACCTAAATATATACTGGAACCTACCAAATAGATTGCTCATATGAATAAAGGATACAGATTCATTTATTCCAGTGATGATAGATTAATCTCACACTAGTAACTTCACAACACCTCTATGATTTTTAATTAAGGACAAGAAGTTAGTCAAAGATGATACTATATACATTTAGATAGTTGATCTTTTATTCCCTTTTTGTAACATATGAATACTATATGGAGGTATAGATAAATGAAGGGGGTTTAATAGCTAATACACAAGCTGACTTCAAGTCAATTTATCTCAGAACTAATTATCAATAGACATCATACCTAATCATGTATACAAAATGCAACTGAAAAGAGTTAGTCCAGAAGCAAATGGCTATCCAGTTAGTAATTATCCTGTTGCTGTAACAGTTGAATATTAGAAGTAATATTCCACAAAAGCTAGCTTACAAAAAAATATTACGTATGTCCACAGAGCTTGTTCCCTCAACATACACTTTTACCCCTAAAGTTTAAAAAAAAAATAAAAATAAAGTCAGCATTATGTTTACACAAGATGACCCCTAAAGCTGTCCTGTTCTAACATATATCATTTGATCTCTTTAGTATAATTTTGGTTCCATTTTTTTTGTGCAGCATAAAGACAAGACTAAAACTTTTAACTATTATTAAAGCAATTCAATAACCTCACATGAAAGTTTACCACATATTTGCCCTTGACTTCTCTTTAACAGGAGATGCAGTAACAGTGCAGCAGAATATAATCAACCTATCATTACTTGTGTGATACTTTACAGGGAAATAATCTTCTAGAACCAAAGTGAAAGAGTTGTCCAGCCATACTTCAGCCTTAAAAGGCCACCCATTCGAAGAGTTACAAGAATAGACATTTTTTAAATTAATAATTACTATTAATGTTTATATAACATTATAGAAATCCATTATTGTTCAGCAAATATTTTATTGGAACTTATCTCAGATTTTTGCCTTGTAGAAAGCATACCTCAGCTAACACACCAAGTCTCTGCCAGATCAGGGACTTGCACTATAAAAGCTGCAATGGGGTCTACAGAACATTCTTTTGGGTACAAGAGCCCACTGGGTCTACAGAACATTCTTTTGGGGTGCAAGAACCCTCAACAGAAAAAGAAGAAATTGTCAACCACAAAAATGAAACCACAGTATCAAAAGCTACAATTAGTCAAGCTTATTTAAGAAGCACAAGTCAAACTTCTTTTACCTGCTGTACAGAAAGCAATTGTGTATTTGGGAGCAATATTTACAGGCTTGACTGTCATCAATTACAGGAGGCAAAGCAGCAAGCTGTGACTGCTGTCTTCCCATGGCAGATTTATATGTACTGTGCATTAAGTAGAATGCCACATGGTTTCTTAACTTCATTAATTCTGTCAAGAAAAGAGCAAACTACGCTGATGTTTTGGGCTTTGTTTGTAATAATTTCTAACTCAAAAGTAACTAGCCATCAGCTTTAGTCAGCCAAGAAGTGAGCATTCATATAGCAAAGTCCTAGTGTGGTATTAATTAAACAGTTGTTTTAGCATAGGCCTCTTGGAATTAGTAACATTATAACAAGCAATACACCTCTAAGTACAGATATATTCATGAGAATAAGCCTTATAACTATTACTAAAATGTTTAATTTAAATTGAGATAATTAAGGTTTCTGGAGAAGGGGAACAACTGTACCTCTTCGGTCCATGCGTGCTCCAGAAACAGGGTACATAGTACCAGTTTTAAGATAAAGAAGAAATCCGGCTTCAGGATCTACTCTCCTTTCCAAATTCAACAATGTATACAAAATAACCTGCAAACATTATATATAAGCCTATTACAATGTATTAAGAACAAAATGCATGAGCTGTATTTAGTTTTTCCATAATTTATATGGTTAAGTAGCCAGTGCTATCACAAGTAACCTAGAAGCCATAAGTAGCAAGCATCCAAACAAGGATTTCAAATAAAAGCCATCTTCCTTAACAAAAGCTTCTAAATAGCCTCTTCTAAAAAGATGTCCAGATCAGACCAGCTATCTGGAAAGATGTACAATGTAATTCCTGAAGCAGTTTACCGCAACCTAACACTTGAACACAGTAAGGAGAGGCTAAAGAACAGGTATCTCATGATAAAAACTATAAATGAGTTTGAAAGTGGTAAATGTATATACATCTCACTCCTCAGTTCACTTTCATTTTGTATAAGTAGCTTTGGGCACATCAGGAACTGCTATCCATTAATCTAGATTACACCATGTCACAGTGGTATCAGGTTTCACACTGGTAAGACAGAACAGGTCATCTAACAAAAGTCTAGATAGCCACTGGATGTGAAATTAGACATTTGGGTTTTTTACCTGACTTCTGTGCTCTATGGAGTTAGATTCCTTGCCAGACTTGAGCTCTAATGGCATTATCCTAGACTGTACTCCAGACTGGCGATGGATTTTCACCCTGGCTGTAACATCAATCTTTCCCTTCAACCCGAACCTGGGAGACCAGATATTCTCTTCAACATCCAAAATATCCACAATCTCTATCTTAGAAGCGCTATCTTCTGTTTTTTCACCATTTGACCTAGGAAGAAAATTAAATCAGAAGTTAACAATTTCCCTTAATTCTTAATATTTTAATATTTAAATGTGTTGCAATTCAACATTTAATATTTTCACTTTATAGGCGCTCTTCAGGCACTAACTTTATGAAAAAAGTACATGAAGTCTCACTCAAACTACTTTTCCATTAACTGAGGAAGCTTCTTAAAGTTTATCGATACACACTGAAAAGTACGCCTACAGAATTTAATTGGACCTGCCATTTCACTGAAACTTCACTACCCTGTGGCTATGACAATTAACATCACGAAGCCATAGACAAAAATTGCTCAGCAGTTGCATAAAATCACCATTTGACTGATAAACCTGTTCGTTTATAGCAACTTCTAGCTTAGTCAGTAGATCAAAAATGCTTGCATTTCTAATTACTAAAATTTCTACTTCACACCACAAAGTTCAGAAGAATTTTGAGACCAACAAGATTTTTATGTCAGTTCACTCTCAGTCTTGTCTTACCCAGTACTCACAATAGCAGCTAAACACACAGCTCTCAACATTAGCTATTTTGGCAGAGAGGCCATGAATCAGTTCCGTATCAAGGAACAAATTTGCATTATGAGCTCCGTATCACTGAACAGATTTGCATTAAAAGCATTCTAAACATTAAAAGTGAAACAAACAAGATATACAAATTACAACAGCTTTAACTTTCAATTCTGGCTTCTTACAGTTTTAGTTGCATTTTATTTTGCTTAGCAGGATTGTGCATGAAGTCTTCTGCCCATTTAAAAAACGATGGCAAATATTCTTCCACTTCCTGCATTATTTCTGTTTGTTTCAGATTTAGGTGATACCTAAAAAACAAAGCCATGCACATTAAGGAGACAGAAATTAGATTTGCTGCTGGTAACAAGATTTTGACTCTAGTAGCAATAAGATTAATGGAGATAACTTTCAAGTTTTAATAAATATGTGTGAATTGTAGATAATTGCAGATTCATTAAGGTTAAACTTAACTGATTAACTCAAACTATAACTGAACATCCATTACAAGAGACAGAATATACTGTATTTATGATGTAACTTCTGAAACAACAGGGGTAGCACAATGAAAATATCAGCAGAGTACATGCGATGAAACAAAACTAACAGACTGCAAGAAAGGAAAAAATAAAAACAGGTTATTTGCTTTTCATTTTTTGAATCTGAATACACTGATTTGCTACTTTTTCTTCACAAATTTTGACAGGCTTCAGATCACTTTAACTGGAAAATCACAATCCTCAATCACAATACTCTGCAGTTGCTACAGTTACAAACACACAAAAACCAGAAGTCTCATTAACCAAAACCCAATCATGTGGCACTAAATAATTCAGTGCTGGCATTCTCTGGAAATAATGTCATTATTCTACAGCAACAGAGAAATGCAAGTGAGTTTTGCACAAAGAGGTTCAAGTGCAAATGACCACAGCCAGCAAGCTTATGTAACTTACTTTTCAATCCTACCAAGTAGCAGCCTATATATGCAAAGAACTTCAAATCAGCAGTTTCAAAGATGCCCAGAGTGACACCACAGCTTTGAACTGTAATTGCTAAGGTTACTTAAAACCATCTAAGTTCATAACAGAACTAGAGTAATAAATCTTGTTACAATTTCAACTTCAAACGTGTCTGGGGCTTATAGATACTAACATGTCCCAACATACAATTTATAATAGCCTAGATCTAATTCATCTGGTTAAAAAATGTATCTTTTAATCAAGTCTGCAATAAAATATGAAAACTGACAGCCATTCATCTTATTTTCTGAAATAAATATGAAGGCTATTTATTTGTCCAGCACTTGTATCAGCCTTGCAGATTCAGTAAGTTAAAGGCCCTCTAACACCTGAGCCGTTAAGTAACCCAATAAAGAATATGAAAGTACCAGACATCTCAATGCCTGGTCAGTCATAAGTTTTCAGTTCATCTCCTGAGGATCAAAATTAATTACGCTCATCATATTTAACAGCTTTGGGAGATGCCTCAAAATCTAATGTTTCTGGCACAAGGACTCCAACCTGCTTGGGCTCAAAGGAAAAAAAAAAGAAAACAACCCACACATGAGTTACTCCAGAAGCATAGTTCAGATCCATAGGAGTAGCTCAGCAGGGAAGGCAAACTAAATTACATTATGAAACAGAGCATTATCTTACTAGAAGATACCCAGGTTTCATTAAGCAAGGTCATTTGGGAAGATATTCTCCTGATACTAGTACTATATTTTTTTTAAATTAGAACTTAATCAGCTAGTTGCAGCATTCCTACTCTCTTTTCCAAACACAGAAGATACCTCCAATACTACTTACATGTCTTTGAGATACTTTTGTCCATACGCAATTTTTTTTGCTAATTCTTCTACTTGTTCTTGTGCCAAGTTATTGGTTACTGATTGCTGGAAAATTTCATGAAGAATTGTACCAATGAGTGTTTGACGTGAACCAGACTCCGAGCCCTGCAACAGATGTTATATAAAACACATATATACATGAGGATTTACACCCACTTCATAACTTTTCTATAAAATTTCTGGGGTTTATTTGCTTCACATGATGGACTGCACTTAATTCGTTAAAAGATTGTTAGAACTTTCACCTCACTAGTCAATAGCTATTCAAATCTGACAGTGGAACAGCCAAATTGAAATGGTTCTCTCCCATTGTTTTCTTTCCCATTTTATCCCAAAGCTGATGTTAGGATACAATCCCTGTGTGATTCACAGGTGAGAAACAAAGTCACATTTTAAAATGAATTTTGAGCAAGTTCTGCCTGTGGGCAATATTAATAGCATTATTTCCCAATGCAAATGTTTGCCTTTACAATCTTACAGATACTATTTTTGCATGAAGCAGTTTCTTGTGCATTACCAACTCACAAACTATTGCAATTATCACCAAAATAGCTCAGAAACCCATCACCAGGACTGGGCTCTGTAGACTCCCAACAATTATTAAGTGATTTTTTCAGAGGCTTTTCACTTGGCCAATTGCATGTGGTTGGCAAGGGGCACATCTCTCATAAAGGATTCATACCCACATAAAATGTGGCAAGAGATTATCACAAGAATTGCCAGAACTTTAAGTGGGAAGACCACTTCTTTGTCCCATTAGCTATATTAAGAACACAGGATTGTTTCAGCTGCAATTCTCAAAAACCACAAGAAGTTCATGCAGAGACAGACAGTTTCCATTCTGAATTATACAATGCTGTAAACATTATGAATAGCTAGTAATGACATTGTGCAACATAGCATCAGAGCCATTTTTAATACTGAGCTAAACCAGAGTCTCAGTAACCCATTAATATGCTTTATGTGCTGGAATTAACACTTACCCTAAACCTTTCACTCAGCACTGCTCTTCTCATACATCGAATACTATTTGATATCGTAGTGCCAGAAAGCAGCAAATCTGGATAAAGAACCAGATATCCAGACTGTTCATTTATGACCCAGGTACCAGAGCTACACTCCCCTTCTAAATGAATGATGTCTCCTGGAACAACCGGAACCGACTCCCTGTAACATTAACAATACATTTGAACAACCATTTGCGAGCTACAGACAGAATATATTAGAAATTACACATTAATACATCAGATTCAACATGCTTTGAAAGAGGAGGTTATTTTGATTCTTTTTTTAAGAAGCTGACCTAAATAAATTCTGAAAGTGAATAAAGGAATTTCTACTGACAAAACTTTGATAACTTTGAATACTGGATCATGCATCAGAATAGCCTGAATGCAGGAAATCCTCCTGACTTTAAGTTATTTCAGATCTGTGTACTGAGCCATATACTTTATATTGGCATACTACTTTTTCATTATATTAGTTACCTTTTTACTTAACAATTCTCCTTTCGGAGGCTTAGCAAAATCTAAAAATACTTTTACAGATTTAGAAATTTCAGGGTTTATATTTTTTCCTTCAAGAAATGGAGTCTTATACTTTTCTCCCATCTTTCACGCTTGGATGGAACATGAAAAGCAGTGCCAAATAGCATGCACACACCTCTATGCTTCAAAAGATTAAGCTCTAAGTTAGTCTTTTCTTCTGAAATACAACATACAGTATATAAACACCTAAATTAGAATCCTAACCTTATTGGAAAAAAACTTTTGCAGTAGAGCTCAAGCTAATATAATTTTAACAAACTGCATAATACCTCATGTTTTACAAACATCGCTTTGTACATTTTTATGTACAATGTTTAGAAGACTGCCACTTATTGTTGCAAGACAATACTTGAACAAGACAGCCAGTATATAAGTTATTGTCTTGCTGTTTGCTAGTATAAAGATAAATTAAAAGTCTAAGGTAGCAATATCCACCCAAAAGAAGTTACATGGCATCGGTTCTCTCAAGATGACTATCCATTACACTAATATACCCATAACGTTACATTGGATAGAAGTGGCTTCAGGAAGAAACCGCTTAAGACAGTAAAACTCATCTCAAAGGCAATGCAATGAAAATTGACTTATGAATCCAGTATTTGACCCTCCTTTCTGTATGTATTACCAGCCATTCCTAAGAATGCACAGTTCTGTATCACCCAGCGACTGAGATGCTGTAATTGTCAAGTGCTTCTCAGGGTCACTTCCATTCCTCTGTATCACACTGGCTTCCAGTACAAGGTACCTGTTATTCAACCCATTCCTGAGTAGTGTATCAGGGGAGTCAGTCACTTTCTTCTGAAAACTGAAGTAACAATTAATTAACGCAAAGACATAGCAGCGAGCCATACCCCCCCCCCATAGCTGCAGGTCGCAGGCAAGGACCGAGCTCTCCCCGGAGCCCACCCTGCCCGGCGCAAACCCGGCTAAGGGCCAGCGGGTTCCTCTCCCCGGCCTCTCCAGACAGCCCCGAGCGCTCCCTACGTGTCCCGCACCCGCGGGAAGGCCGATGGCAGGGTGGCCCCACACGGCGGCCCTCAGGGCTCCTCGGGCCTTGCCGCAGGGCCGCGCACCCCGCCCTGTTACATTTCAAATTCCCCGCGCTCGCCGCCGCTTCCACCCGCCCGTTCTTCTCCTCCCACCCTTCCCGACTACGGCCGCCAACCTCTCCGCCATAAGCGGGTCCTCTGCCGTCCCGCCTCAG
>VZRU01005572.1:0-15534 GCA_013398155.1 Pedionomus torquatus | reverse complement strand
TGCCCTCCTTCCCCTCTCCCCGCCGCCTCCCCATTTCTCCCCTCGTTCCCCTCTCGCTTGGGTTATTGTAAAGTTGAACTACTGGGGAGGGGAAAGGCAGGGGCACCCCCTTGGCCGTTTCGAGGCGGCGAGGGAGGAAGGCGAGCTGGGGGGGTGGGGGAGCGGTGGTGTGTTATTCAAATGCAAAACGCAATTTGTTGGCCGAAAGAGCGAAAAAGTCCGGTCTCCCTGGCTGTGCTGGAGCGTGTTTGCGCTGCAGCAGCCAGAGCCTGCCTGGAAAAACCCGCCAGGCGAGAAGAAACTGCCTGCAGCCTCCGCGGAGGGCAGGGAACAATTAAAGGGACCTTGCCCGTATGCCGGAACACCCCCCTCAGATACCACCCCCCCTCCAGGCAAGGAGGCGAGGGCCGTGCAGCAGCAGCAGCATCACCCGCTGGAGGTGCCGCCGGTGTGCGGGCCGGGGGGGTGAGCATCCCCAGGGGGCGGCTTCCCGCTGGGGCCGGTCCCATTGTCTGCAGCCCCTGGGGAGGTCTCCCGGGGCTGGGGGGGCACGGTCAGCGGTGGGGCCGGGCCACGAGGAGCCGCTGCCTCCCCCCTACACCTCTCCGAGGCGGGCCCTGCCTGCCCCTTCCCTTCCCCCCCTCTCCGGGGTCGGGCAGCCTGCACGAAAGGAACCGGAGCCCTGCAGCCTCCCGAGGTGCTTTTGGGCGCCGAGTGCCCACCCACCTGCTCTTGGAGCTGCGGGAGGAGAGGTGGTGGTGGTCCCTGTGGCAACCGGAGGTTTGGTGCTGGAGGGGATGGACCCTGCCGGGCTCGGGATGGAGCCAGGGGAGAAAGATGCGTTTTGCCGAGTGGGATGGGTAAGGAAAAAATAAAACCAAACAGGAGCAGGCGGCCTGCTGGGAGGCAGGACCAGTTAACCTTACAAAGGTATGGCTGATAAGGAGCACTGGAGCGTGCTGGATTTGCAAAGGGACCAGGCGCAGCCTAGTCAAAGGACTTTTTTCTTTGCACCCCAAAGATATTTAAAGATCATTGTAGTCCCTATCACTTGGCATCTTGGCTGCTGTAGCAGCAGCCCAGCATGACGAGATGCTACTGCTTTAATGAGGAGAGGGAGGTGTGTGAGTAGGCATCTGGAGTAGGGCAGCAGTAGCACAGCAGTGTCAGTGCACACCCGTGGTGAGAGTTGGCCTCCCATAAACACGGGCCAGGGCAGATGCACCAGTGTGGATCTCTTTCTAGAAGCATTACTGCAGTACTGGCAAACTTGGGCAGAGATGCACTTGCAGTGTTAGATATTTAAATACGACTAGATTTCTAGGACAAAGGTACCTCTTTAAATGTAAAAGCCAATGGAGAAATCTGTGAAAACAATAATATAAAAAAAATTCCAAATAGTAGCTCTTCCTAGCTGTGCTCAGTACTATTTTTAAGGTACTCTTGCAGAGAGGCAGAAGGCTTTTCTGTGCAGTAATCACCTTGTTTTCATTAATGTCAGTCAACATGAATTAGGAGTAGTGATTGAATCCAGAAAACTTAGCGTTTATTCTTGGTCTGGATGAAATGCAGCAAGTAGCCTGGTCGATTCTGACTGAGAAGGAAGAAGAAGGCTGGTTTGTGCTCTTCGGAAGCAGTTAGTTTCTCTGGCAGCTCAAGGGTGCGTGGTGGTAGCTCTTGGGATGAGTCTTGAGTCTTCCTGGAGAAGAGGGTGGACTGGATTGCACAAAGCAGGTATTTGGGGAAGAATTCAATGTGAGACGTACCAGTGAATTTTCTGATATTTATGGTTTCTGTAAGACCTAAGTATTCACTGTGTAATAATTCAAAATCCTCACTGATAGTGTGTTATTATGGCTGGCGTGCTACCCCTAGTTAAAGCTGGCCTAAGCATTTCCATCCTGCTGTCTGTTTTCAGTTACTTACATTTCAAAACACCTTTCAGGCTGAAATTTTCCAGGCTTAATCTTTGCCTGAAGGTTATTCCCTCCACCTCCCCCTTCTTTTAATTGAGCTTGAGATAAGGTGATTCAGTTAGTGGGTTTTTTTTCCCCTTTTTTTCTTTTTTTGTTGAGAAAAGGCAAAACCCCTGAAGAATGGACTCAAGTGTTATCAAAAAGAAATGCAGTGTTGAAAACGGCATAAATGCAGAGTTAGAGGAGCTAAAAAGTTTGTGGTGGTTTTTTTTTTTTTAATATTAAAAAATTCAAATTGCTAGACCTGGAGTGGTCTAGTGGAAAGGCCTTTCATTTGTTGAACCCTTAGAAAATACTCATCTTATTCCATGTCTTTAATTTTTAGCATTTTCCTTGTTAAGGTCAGTATTTGGCTGTGCTGAGCAGAGGTTAAAGCAAGCCCATGCTCCTGCCTGGGCAGGAGGGGGGATACTCACACATGCGGCGTGAGTCTTCACAATGGATTTTTGGTGCCAGTTGTTTGTTTGAGGCTTAATCTGGTTTTGTGGTTTGAGCTTGTGTGGTTCCTTGCCATGCTTTTTTTTTTTTTAAATCTTTCTAATAGAGCTTTTCCTAAACCAGGAGGATTGGGGTTTTTTTGTGTGTGTTATTTTTTTATCTGTCTCATTCACTGTGCAGGCTCCAAGGTGTATACTGAAGTCACGACACTGCAAAATGCTGAACGTGGATATCTCCTGCTGAACTCACTGAGGGTGCATATTTCACAGCAGCCTTCAGTGGAGGGAAGTAGGGCAGGGTGGCAGTCCTGTCTGATCCAGACCTACCCTCAGACCCACAAGAGGTGGCCTTCTGAGTCCAGCAAGGACAAAAAATTTAGAATGAAGGCCTTGGTGCTTGGTCTGCTTAACATAATTTTGTGTTACTGAAGTCAGTGGGAGAAGGATTATGCTTTGACTGTGTGCCTTTGTCTGGGAGAAACTGAGGTGGCATGCTGCAGTGCCTGTCACAGATTTACAGTTATGCTCCTCAAAAGTATTGACTTAAGTCAAGGTTTAATATACGTGGATAAAATATGCCTGACTGCCTTAAGAGTGGCATAATCCTGTAAAGTAAAGCAGGAAACTTAGACATAGGAAAATGGAAGCCAGTTTTTTTGACAGCACTTCAAACAGGACTTGGGAAGGAGATATCTGGGGGCTGTGGGATGGTGGAACATTGGGGTGCCAGAGGGAGCTTGGGGAGGCTTCTTTACTATGTGTGAAATAACTCATGGTACTGAGAGTTCATTTTTCCTTCTTAACCAAAACCAAATGAGTATTCGAGGATTAAACGAGGAGGCAAAGGGAAAATTAAAGCTGATTCCCTCTTTCTAACCCATTTTCATTCTTTTCATATACAAAGTGTTGTACAGAGTAATCAGTGGACACAGGGAGTTAGGCAAGATTGCAGAGCAGGTTGGCTTTGGTGCAGCTGGGAAGCATATGCAGATGATACAACATAATCCTGAAAAGTCCATGAAAAGAAAAACATTTTGCACCTAACTTAAAGGTCAGATTTTCCAATGTCTGTTGCCTTTGGAGTCTGTTGCATCTTCCTCTAGGCTGCTGGTTGCTGGAAGATGGAGATGCTTTTCAATTCACATCTGAGCTTGTGTGACAACTTCTAAGTCAAATTGTGGCCCATACTGCTTGGGACCTGTGAATTATTAAGTGGCTTTTATGAAAGCTTCCAGGTTTTGTTTCCCTACTGGGCCCATCTCAAGTGACTTTTTAAATGCCACCTAAACACTGAAACAAAATGTATTTAATTAATGCATCTGACTGTAGTGAAACCAGGCCCAACTAGTTCTAGCTGTGTCATTTTTTCCCTCATGCAGCTGTGTTTGTTCAGGGGTCACTTGTTCTCTTTCATGATGCCATAAAAAAACTGCCACCATATTTTGAGAACACATCCTTTAATCTCCATACGCCCCCTCGCCCCATTGCAATAAGTATGAAATCATGGAACAGAATCTTGACAGATACAACCCCTAAGAGGAAAACTTGCTTTATTTTTTTTATCCTTTCGTGTAAAGGGAAAGCAAATAAGAAAAGCAGAGGGGTGGGGTGTTGGGTTGGCTTATTGTGGGTTTTTTTTGTGTTTTTTTTTGTTGTTGTTTTTTTTTGAGGCATTCCAGTAGAGTGCGGTTATATTCCCCGATTTCTCTATAGGCAAAATTCTTGTTATAACTGTTTGGAATTTTGACTAAGATGGGACTAAAAGATTTAGCCCTTGATTAGCTTTTTAGCAGTATTTGTTGAGGATTATAGCAGTCGGTGGAATTGCTCCAGATTTATTACTGTGAATGAGCGAAACTTAAGCAACTGGCCTTAAAACCAGCTTTCAGCTTTGCACATGCCTTAGGAGAGATAAGTCCGCTCAAGTAACAAACAGTTTCGGGATGCACTGTTATTATCTGGGGCAGTTCCCTGCAAACCTTCCTGTACCTATTACCCCTTTTGCCTCCTAGAGACGCTGGTCCTTCCCTTTCAGGGAGGGTAAGGGAGGTCGCCTTGAAGTAAGTTTGTTAGTTTGTTTCTCTGCAGGATAATGGAAAGCTGCCAAGTTATTATATTGCCCCAGGAGGTTTATGCTTCATAATCTTGGGAAGCCCACATAAATATTTTGGAAACATAATTAATTTCTTGCTAAAAAATGTGACCAGTGTGATAGGGCCATTTGTTGTCCTTAAGAAGTGACATGAGGCAATTTGCAACTGCAGCAGACATCAACAGAGTCATTGCCAGTGCTTTAAATGGAAAAGGGAAGGTAACTGTTTCCTAGCATTACAGAAAACAAAAGTTGAATACTGTGCTTGTAGCTACCTAATATTTTGGTCCTAAATGTGGAAGAGGAAACAAAGAAATAAAAATATAATTCTGTTTTATTAGACACTTTATATTCAAAAATTGTTAGACAGTTTTTATCTAGAAGTTGAGCTTGTTGTGGTGGGCTGGTATTCATCAGGACTATGGGCTTTCTGTAAGAGAAGCAAAGGTCTCTTGCTGACAGAAGTTTCTCCCCACAGCTTACAGTCACCTTGGGGGTCAGAGAAATATAACTGAAGGTGGTGTTAAATGAAGAAAAAAGAAAAATTGTCCTTTATGGATTTATCACTCAGATCTCTTCTGAAAAACCTAAATTCACTTCAGTGACAAAATTGAAACAAAATGCACAAAACTGTTGTCCCCCTGTATTGTCATCTCTGAGCAAGACAAATACTAACAGCCTTTACCATCTTCTTTAAGGTGGCATTTAAATGCCAGTTAATTTTCAACAAATATCAGCATTTTTTTTACCAAGGAAAAGGGAAGTCTTCAGCCACCTTAAGTTCATAGCCTGATTTTTCTCTATAAAGAAGCAACACTTTGGCTGTGATACCTTTCTACCTTCTTGCCAGACAGGTGTTTCTTTCTGTATTAAAAGGAAAAAAAAAAAAACAAAAACCACAAACAAAAAAACCACAAACCCAACCCAAACCCCAGGATGGTCTTGCTTCTTCAGTCACGAAGCAACCAACTTGCAATTTCTGAAAGTAGGCAAAGATATGTTATCATATAATGATGATTTAAAAAAAAAAATTACGAAGTTGTTACAAATGAAGCTTCTAGTTGATCTTTTTGATGGCTGTGCTTCCCAAACTTTTTATACTGCAGCGGCAACTGCTTATGTAGAGTAGTAATATGAGCAAAGCATTCTATATGTGCAGTATCTTCAGAAATCCAGTCTCTGTTTCCATTCTAGATCTCCTGTTTTCTGTTTGAAGGGTGATAAAGAGAAAAAACTTTATCTCTTCTCAGTTCCCCTCCTGGTTCACACATTCCCATGTCGTCTGGCCCTTCTTCTTGTTTGCTTGCTTTCTTCCTTGCTCTCCTGGCTGGCTATAGTCTCTGAGAGTAGCTGGCATTTCCTCTTCTGCCACTGTTATGTAGGGCCAGCTGCTAATTGCTAAAGATATGCTGCCTGCTGCTTGCTTCCAACTGGTTTTGCAGCCCTCCAGGCTATCCTTTGGAATGGGGAGCCCAGTCTTCATCAAAGCTACCAGAAGAAACTGGGGAAGCTTTCTGTGCAGACTGCCAATAACTATTTTGTGGAGCTGCTAGATGTGTTGGGAATGCCCTCTTTGACGCTTGGTTCATGGAGTGAGTGGGAATGGCCATGCCCCTCTTCCCCCACACATCTCCAGAGAAGGGTAGTAGTAGGAAAGCACTGGAGTTACCTTCATTTCAGCTTTGTATTTGTTTTCCTGTTTCAGTGTCTGACCTAACTTTTATAGAGTACTCTGCAGGAGCTGTTCAGGTCTGATCTGTGCCTGTGAAGCATTACATGCAATTATCAACAGCTACACATACCTATTCTAACTAACCACTCTATGGTTCTATGATTCAGTCTCTCCACGTTGACTGTTTTGCTGTGATGGGGCAGGGATGCTGTTAGCGTGTTTATTGTGTGTTTGCTGGGCTTTATTTTCTGATCTGACCTTACAAGTGTGTTTACCTTTGTCTTGTACAGCAGTGCTGGCTCTAAAATGGTATTTGAGCGTGTGGAAAAACTCCTGTCTCAGTAATAATGTTCATCTGATAAGTAATGTGAAGATATGATACAGATAATCTCAGCATGTTTAGGTAAGATACTTGGTTTGTATGTTGTAGTACACAGGATCAGTCAGCTTACTACTGAACAAACGAGCTAGTCTTCAAAATGCTTTAAATAAGCTGTTCAAAAGGACTTTGGGATGTTACTGTTATCCTTGGTAGGTGCTGTGGCCACTGGGCAGCCTGCTGAGGGCTGAGAGGGTCAGAAACAAGCTCACTGCTAACCGTTTAACATTTCTGGGGTATTGAGTAGACAGGGCTGCACTAGTGTAGCCCTCCTCAGCTTCAGCAGAACTCAGACCAGGCTGCGGGGAAGTGCAGCCTCAGTAAGATCGCCCTGCTGGCTTCAAGGTGGGGTTGAGGTTGTAGGAAGGAGTGGCAGTGTCAGGAGCCTGATAGCACTATTCATCCCTTTTCTACTTCCTTTAGAAGCCAGGGATCCCCTCTTTTTTAAACACTTCCTTTGGAGGTCAGGATTTTCAACATCATTCCCACGCTTCTTGTTCTTTTTCTTTCCCTCTTCCCATCAGTGAGGTACAGGTAGTCTGTAAGTGGCTTGATTTGGGCTTACGGGATTCAGAGGATCAACAATGAAGGGAAGGCACCTTCCTGCCTGAGACCAGAGATTCTCTTGCTCTGCCCTTATCTGCCCATTTGATCTATTCAAACAACTAAATAAAGATTTAAAAGCCTTCCACAGGTACTCTAAACACCATGTGCTTAAAACTTTGTTCTTAGAATTGCTTTACGTTTAAAAATACCAACCCACCTTGAAGGGAATTGATTTGGAACATGAAGAATCTGTTTTGTCTTCTGAGATGACTAACTGTGTTTGGGGAGTTGGGGGACTGCTGCATCGCAGTTGTATTTGGGGACAAACAAAAGCTTAGGAGGACAAATGCAGTATTTTGTGGAAGGCAAATATGTTAGTAGTTGTAATGCTGAAGCAGAGATGACTGCCTGCATAATATGTTTGGTAGAGCTAGAGAGGGCAGAGTCAAGGCTTGCCATGTCATGCAGTGCGTTGGTATGCTTTCCTGGGACATAACACTGGAAAAGCCATTTTTCCCCTGGTCCGGTTCCTCTGTAACACCACAAGTTAGACACCTTTGGGGAGCTAGTTACTTTTCCCATTTTATCTGGAATTGTACCATGATGGGCGGCCAATGGATGGAAAAGGAGTAAGAGGTGCTGTGGTGTATGAGAGCACGTGCACAATAAACTCAGCATTGTTCTTTTTTTCCCCTGAATGTCCTTACAGTGATAGATACACTGTTGAGCATAAATCTGTGGATGTAAACTTTACCCCTTCTTACTCAAGGGAAGGGGTAGTTAATGAACTGTTATAATAAGGTTGATGAAAATTAATCATTTTACTGATGTAGAACAGTAATTATGTGGTGTTGCCTGGTCATTTGATCTCCATTTGCTTCTTCATTTATGCTTTAGGTATTTAGGCAAGCCTTTCATTTTGCAATATACTAATATTTTCAAGGCTTTTGTGTTAATTAAGCATAATGTCTGATACCAGTATTTCTAATTCTAGTTGCATGTTTTTAAATGCTAAAAAATGGTCAGTATACTATATATGTACCCGTTATTAATTAGAATTATATTCTGTTTAATATCTTTTTCTGTTTCAGAGTTAACGCTGTATCGCCACAGAGAGCAGCAATGGGAATATGCAGTTTTCTGTTGAAAGGGTCTCTCAAGAGCTCATGATTTTTTTCCATCTTTCCTCTTAACATTTCTACAACTGCACAGACATGGCTCACCACGCGAGACCTTCCAGATTGGTCAAAAAGGAAGAGTTAGGCAAAAGGAAAACTAACCAGGGCAAAAAGAAATCTAGCCAAGTGAGAAAGAAAACCACAAAGACTTCCACAAAAGCTGTTAGTTCTGGAAAAGGCAAAAAGCCAGCACAGGAAAAAGATGTTAAGAAAAAACAGCAAGAAAAGAAACCAATCATGAGCTCTTCAGGTAGACTTCTCAGGAGCAGCATAAGCAGAACCTTGTCTGGAGCATCTTGGGTGACTTTGGAAAAAGCTGACAATATCCTCTTTAGTGGCCAGGATTCTTTCAACAACAATGGCTTTACGATGTCTCTTCGTAACCGATCATTCTCCCGTAGATTGTCCCAAGCTCCAACAATTGCAAAACCCAGGAAAGCTGCTGCACAAAAAAGGCTAGAAACAAAGGAAAAACATGAACAAGAAGCCCTGGCAGTAGTAGAAGAAAAAAGCGTTGAAGCAAGTGAAAGAGTTTTGAAACAAGATTTAGCACAAAATGAGTTAGCTCCTCAGCCTGTAGAAGATACTCCATGTAGTGTAGGCGAAGAGCCTGCTATCACATGTGCCAGCCAAGAAAAGGAGGTAGAAATACCTGAAACAAATGACTCAATTCCAAGCAGCCAGGTAACTGATGGCGATACAGAAGTGTCAGAGGTGAAATGCAAGCATGAAGACCTGCCCTGTGAGCAGACACCCAGTGACCTTGATACGGGTAGCTCAGCTGAAGCATCTGTTGAAAATGCGGTGCTTGTGCTTCCATCTTCTCCTTCTGACTCCATAATCACCTCTGAATCAAACTCGAAGGTGCATGCAGAGACTCCCTTCGATCTGGTGCCTAACAGTCAAGAAGAACCTGACTCCAGTTCTGTTGATACCTCAGACCTCAGCTCAGCAGTTCTGTTAGAAGAGTCGATCCCACTTGCCAAGTCCCCCATCGAGGCAGAGTCGGATCTGGTGCTACACAGTGAAGAACAAAACTCGAATTCTGCACCTATAGTTACCTCTGAGTTTAACTCACCCGAACGTTTATTAGAAGATGCAAGCTCACTTGCAGAGTCCTGCTTGAAGGCAGGGTGGGATTTAGAGTCTGAGAATAAAGACGTTGGTTCCACTTCCAGCTCTGTAGCTGCCACTGAATCAAATTCGCTTGTAGATGTTGAAGGTGCCAGCTCACTTACAGAATCCCATGTGAAACTGGTTGTGGATTTTGTGCCTGTTCACAAAGAACTTGACTCAAATTTGGATTTGAGCTGTACCGGAGAGAACTCAGAGTCTGACTCGAAAAACCTTTTTACAGTATGTGAACCAGTTTCTGATACCTCTTTAAACAATATTGAAGTGGAGGACATCGAACAGCTTGTTAAATGTATTGATGCAGAGACATTAATTTTGAATTCAGGGTATGTCCCCACTTTATCTCCAGATTTAGAAAAATGTACAGTTGATAAAATCTCTGGTGAAAGCTCTGGACAATTCTCTGAAGATTTTGTTTCAGAGTTGCCTTCAAGCACGGAAATCTCTGCTCTTGTCTCAGAAAAAGCCATAAATGCAGATTTGCCAGCTGACTCAAGACTGCAGCATAATGATTATTCATCACAGCTGGGAAGTGTTGGAGTAAGCTTGAATTTGGTTCAGGGCAACGTGAGAGACAGTGCTGAAGCAGTTGAGGCCTCGGGGCCATCCTCTTTTAAAAATCCAGCTGGTAATTACCCTGTTCCATATTCATCTCTGCTGCCTATGCTAGAGAAAAAGAAACGAAGGCGTTGTGGAGTCTGTGAGCCCTGTCTGCGGAAAACAAATTGTGAAGAATGCAGCTGTTGCAGGAAGCGCAAAACTAGTCACCGGATATGTAAAAAGAGAAAATGTGAAGAACTGAAAAAGCCGCCACCACCACCAGTCATGCTACCTTTTGAGGTAAGCCAAATCAGTTGCAAATTAAGTCATTCTTGAGGCTTGAGGTACATCTTAAGATTCTGCAAAAGGAAATGCTGGCCACTGTACAGCTTTAGAGAGCTTAGGGTTACTGTTGGAGCTAACAGGTTGTACAGTAACTTTCTTTTGTCATCTATATTGGTGTAGATTAAAGTGAGCCGGAGTTATTCTTGTTCCTGCTGTGTAAGTGCATAAAATCAGAGGTAAGTATGGCTTTGGTTCTGTTTTCCAGAGCCAAATTGGAATATTTGGCCAATAGTGGCCAAGGCAATGAATTATTTGAGGGCAGGAAGAGATGAAAAAGATTTAAGTGCAAAATGTGGGGAGGGGGGAGAGTGAGGGTAGTATTAGGAGACTGAATTATTAGGGAGAATGTCTTTCAAAATACTTAAGGTTAAAAAGCAAAGGAAGGAAGGCTGTTTGCTCTTTGATTTAGTTAAAATAATTTGTTGTGATAACAGATTTGGTGGAAATAAATTTATAAACTTAACAACCAAATTGTAGCTGCATTTTCCCCTATCACATCTTTCTGCCTTTCTAATTGTCTATTCTTCTGTTTCTCTCATTTCACTTCTTCTGTCTGTCTCCCTGTGTCTGTTACCACATCCCTCATACATACTTTCTTTTTCTGTGTTTCTTACTCATTTTTCTGATCCATCAGCCTTTTATAACCCAGGTCATTACTTTTGGAACAAAGAGGAGGGGAAAAGACAGTCTGTATGTCCCTGTGATAACAGCACTGACCTTCTGAGAGCTTTCAGTTCAAGATCAGGCTTTAATTCAGGTAAGTAGGGATTTGAACGTAGATTTCCCACATCCCAGTTGAATTCCCTGACCTCTGAGCTGCAGAGTTAGCCTCTGCACCACCGCGTCCTGCTGGAAGTGTTCTGCTTTGTATGATCCAGTGGTGCCTGAGCCACAGAGAGGGAGACGCTGTCTTGGGAGTTCAGTCACTGGGATATTTGCCTTGGGATGTGGGAAACTCAGGTTCAAGTCTCTGCACCAGTGTGTACTCCTGAGTGCAGCAGTTCGAGCTGGGGAGAATGCACCTGCAAAACCTTTCTCGATAGCATTTTTATTAAAAAGGTGTGTTCTTACAGCAGGTGGAAATTCCTGTCAGCTGTGGAGATCTCAGGAGACCTCCTCTTTTCACCACTCTGCCCTGGCCTTACCAAGGTTTGCAGAGAAGTCTGTTCTGTTAAGGTAGGCAAGCAGAAAGAAAAGTCATGTAGAGCTGAGAGGATATGATATATTACCCTTTAGAGGGGAAGTATATTTTAAATTATTATGTTTAGTGAAATATGTTTCAACAGCTTGGCTCAGAATTTGTTCAAAAATCTCTTTGTGTCTCAACTGCTCCTAAATGCTTTTTTTAAAAAAAAAAAATAAATGAGGGGACAGACAGCTATAATGTGACTAAAGATATATATTAAAACACTGAAGGCGGTAGAAGACTGCTCCTGACTTCTTACAGCAAAAGAGTTTAAGGACATGATGTCCTTTTGTGTATTTAGCCAGTGGGGATTGAAGAAGCTCATGGGGGAGAACTGGTGGAGTTGAGGTAGGAAGTGATCTAAAAGCCATGTTTTATAAAGGGTTTTGGCAGGGTGGGTGAAAGGAGGCACTCCAGCTTTTCTGTCAACCTTTGTTTTCCAGGCTAAACATACTTCTTTTCTTGTTGCTCAGGCTGACCTTCTCCTTGCAGATTAGCTTTGCCCCTTCACCTTTGTCCTCTCTGGGCCCTCCTTTTGCTTTCTTTATGAGAGATTCCTTGTTTTTATTCTTTGGCACCTTTTTTTGGTGGACTTTTATTAAAGTGGTTGTATTTTGTACAATGCAGTTAGAGCTGTGCCAGAGGCCTCCTTCCCTTCTTGTTGAATTTTGTATGAAGTTTCAGAGTACTGCATAAAGGAAATGAAGCATTTCTGACATGTAAGAATGTCAGGTGTTTTCTTATAAAATTGTATTTAACAAAGCCTGGTGCCTTTTCAGATATTCCTAGAAGTGAGCCTTGCCTCACTTGTCATCTCTAGAAATGGTGCTCTGAAAAAATGAGAAGAAAGTGTTTCTCCAATGCAGATATGTTAGGGGATCTCTTTAAAGATACCGAGATACTGGGGGATGGGAAATGCTATATCACTCTGTGTTCTGCAGCTGTCCTTTAGATAAAGTTGTATGTAGCACTCCAGAAGGGAATCCCTTTGTGCTTTTCCAAACTGCTAGGACTGGGATTGCAACTGCTGGGACTTTGGTGACAGTAATGTGCTTGAACTGAGGGCAGCTGGAGAAAACCCAAAACTGTAGGTCTCTGTCCATGGTATAGAAAGTGAACACCGTAATTTGCCTTCAGTACATTCCTCGTTCTCAAGAGTCACGTGTATCTCTCTCTGTCATGTTGGTGGAATGTGAGCATTTTTTGGAGGTGATTCACTGGGAGGAGAGTGTAGGGGATAGACATGCTCTGCGTGAGTGCAGTTTAAACATCAGTGTCTTGCCTTAAAGGGAATTAGCCCTCCTTGTCCTGACTAAAGTCACAGTGCAGTCAATGAGAGCTCTACATGAAGTGGCTGTAGGACAGCCCGTGCAGGGGTTGGCACTCCATGCGCACTCTTGAGAAAAAGTGTTGGTTTCCTTTCAGAAGTTACGTGGATTTACAGTTATAGGTAGTAAGGCCTGGCTGGGAGAAGCCATGAATGTAGACTGAAGTGCGTATCCCAACACACATGCCCATGTCTGCACAAGCATTCAGCCCTCAGAGAGTATCAGTTGCATGTTTGGAGCTGGTATTTGTTACGTTACTGTTACTTTCATTAATTCATACATAATCCAGATAAAGATTTGAAAACTATATTGGACTTGAAAAATATTGCTTAAAAATAACATCCACATAAACCTTCAGTGATCCTTTACATTTCTGAATGTAATGGATTTTGCAGGGACATGACAAAGTGAAAGTCTGGATAAAGCGGTGCGGGCTCTAGTTCCCAGCTCCTCTGCACAGCAATACTTCTATATTTAATGTCCCTCGTCCTGAGGGATTCACACTGTGCTGCTTGCTCAGGAGCTGGTGAAGACTGAAGTTCTGAAATATATAGGGGAAAAAGTCTTTTGCTTACTGAACGTTTTTGAAAGACCAGCATGATAAATAAAAAATGTAAGCAAGCTTTGAAAAGAAGAGAGGGAAAAAGGCTTTATTTTGGGTTACTGTCCCCCTCTGCATGAATAATGCAGGAATGCTTCACAGTGAAAAGAGGGTTTGATGAGTTTACGTACACAAGAGTGTGATGTTTTGAAAAACAAAACAAAAAACATTTTTTGTTTTGTTTTTCCAAGACTGCTGTTTTCTGACATAGTATAGTGGTTACTGAAGGCTGTTGCAGAGCTATTTTCTACCAAAAAGTGTAGTTCACTTCTGTTAATGGTCTGTGTTGCTGCCATTGCATCGTCATGCATGACAAGGCTGTCTGGATATGTCACAACACGGGCAAGGATTTCAAAGCTGGCAGGTGGATAGGGAAGGTGGTCCGTCGTTTGTCGTTTTCTCCTTGGAAAAAGGGCTCCTGTTTTGTGCAGGTGGGCTTTGCAAGTGTAGGAGCACATGCTTAGGATGAAAATGCTGGCTTTCAATCCTCGATTGAGCTGATGGGAGTGTGTGGGACTGAGCTGTGCTGGAGATGCTCTCACCCCAAGAGGGTTCCATGCCCAGGTGGGATCTTAAAAATGGGCATGGAGCCCTCTTGGGCTGAGAGCATCTGCTGGTGGGAGCTTTAATTTGTATTAGGTGATGGACTGTGTTAGATTTAATGGGACCTGGAGTCAACAAACTGGGAAAAAAAAATAATTAAAAAAATCAGATCACTGATTGTAAGGTCACTGGGTTGACCAAAGGTGTCTCAAGACATCTTATTTAATAGCTCTAGTCTGAGCAACATGGAAATATTAAATAACAATGAGGGCCTGCTTGCTTGTGGGTTTTCAACATGCCACCAAAAACCCAGACATATTTAAAAAGGATGCTGCAATTAGAGTTGGTTGGGAACTTTCCAGTAGGCCATTCCTTGAATGGAAACTGCTGATTTAACAGAAAGCTTTCACAGCTACTATCTGTCCCATTGCAAGTAGTTGCATGGGGGAAGTTTCTCAAGGTTCTGAATGAAATTTCTGCTTAAAACTTAAAAAAGGGGGAGAGAATTATTAGAGGAGCTTGGCCATTAGGGCTTTTTGTGTGATGCAGACCAGGGGCTTGAACTTTGGTCTCCCACATCCCATCTGTCTCCTCTTGAATTTGTTAAAGGTTTGTTCCACTTTTGGATGGCAACCAAATGTTGCAATCTCAAAAAAGCAAAAGCAAAATTGAATTCTTGCTTCCTAGCCAGACCTAGTTATAATCAAGAAATTTAGACTCTGTGGTATTTATATTACAATGGACTCCAGAAATATTTCAGCCAGTTAAATTTTAAAATGAGTGCACATAAAATTGCTCCTCTTGAACTTGATACTTGAGAGTTTTGTAAGGGGGTAGGACATGGGCTGGAGGAGTTTGGTAACGTGTGGCAAAACTGCGTACAGCCTGCTCTGAGGATGCAGGGCAGGGAGCTGGGGTAGTGCAGTTTACTCCTGTTTTACACACCCACGTGCTCCCTGGGTGTGTAAAAAAAAATAAATTAAAAAAAAAATTTGCAACTCGCACTTCTTTGCTATTCTCTGTGATCCTGGGTGTGGACTAAAATGCAACCCTAATTCCGGCAAAATGCGTTAGTGTGAGGTCTAGTTATTTTCAGAGGATGAATTTTAAAAGTTGCCTCTTTACTGCTCCTTATTTTCCTGTCCATTTCTACAGCTTTCACAGAGAATTTTTTATTTGAAGAGATTTCTTTCCTTGTGTATGTCTCCCACTGTGACAGGAGGGGAAGCTGCCTAACTAACGAGGAAACTTTAACCTGGTGCCTAAGTGCTGTCCAGTGTGTGCAGCAACTTGGGGATTAAATCAGAACACTGGGTCTTTGGTTTCTAAACAAACAATTTTTTTTTTTTTTTGTTTGTTTTTTTTTTGATCATAAAGCGTATTAAATGTAATAAAACCTAGAGAATTACGTAAACTGGGAGATGTGATTCTTCTTTGCAGTTTTGGCTGCTTAAAGACCCTTGCGGACTTGTGGTGTTTTAGGAAAACATTGCAAATATATGCTTATATTTTACCTGATCCTAAAGCCTGTTCCATACAGTACGCTGGTACAACAAATGAGGAGCTTAAATACAGAG
>VZRU01005571.1:11438-27895 GCA_013398155.1 Pedionomus torquatus | reverse complement strand
AATTTATCTCTGTACATCAGGAATATTCCTTTGCCCTTGTTTGAGGTCAGACAGCATAATTCGATGATGTTATGTTCAAAAATACCTGAAGTTGGAAAAGTTTCAGCAAAAAATTGTGGTGTTTTTTGAGGCTAATTTTTCTCCAAAACCATAAGCGAAATAAGTCCCCTATCAGGAGTACTCTTATAATAGGATGGTCTTACATTAGTAACATAAAACACAGCACCACTGATCATCTCAGCTTCTGTAGTGTTCTTCTCTGAAAGGTCTCCAGGCTTCTGTACCAAAATTTACATTTCTTTATTGACAAATGAGAATTTTAAACCTGTTTCTGCCACAGCTACCTTTAGTGACCCAGGAGATGTAAGTTAAACTAATCTGCCATCAGCCTCTGTGCAGCCAGCGGGAGTTTGGGCTGGGTGAGATGTTCCCTGGAGCTGCCCTTCAGGGAGAACTTCTCCCCAGGGAAGAGAAGGCTCTCAAAGTTGATAATGTTTGTGCTGAGCTGACAGATGATCCTGATCTTCTTTTAGAGCATTGAAGCTGTACAGCAGCTCCAGAAGCCAAGCAGCATACTGCCATTAAGGTCATCCCTAATGACTCTGGCTGAAACTCAGCAATTTAACTGTTGATTTTATTTCCTTACTATCTCACCATACTTCCGAGGATTTCCAAGCAGTAGCAACTTTTGTGCAAGGATTACAGTGAAATGTCTCTATTGCCATTCAGTGTGTACAGACACAACTCTGGATACAATCTGTGACTTCTGATATAATCAGAGAAGGGATGTCAGGAAACTTACCACAAGAAATTAGAGAAGTTGTCGCTAAAAATGAGACTACCACCCCATTAGAATTAAAACACCAGGCTTGGTGACAACTAGTTAATTTTACTTATGATGACACAAAAGAACAAATTGAAGCCTTGTGCTCTCCGTTCAGAAGGCAAAGTTGTGGAATATTTTCCCTATTTTAACATTAGGAACAATCCCTCAAGATGTACTAGTCCAATAAGCCACAATGTTTGGGCAAAAGACAATGATGACATGAGGAAATGGCAGACCGTTACTACTGAAGCCGGCATTCCAAAGGAACAACAAGGATATCTTTGTGAAAATGCAGTAACTGAAAATTGAGATCTGTGCTTAGAGGACAGTACATGTACTTCTGAGATGCCCAGTCACAGGTATGTTATGTAGGAAAAGGATGTGTCCATATGAAGAGTAGTTTTGTTAGTGTTAGTATTGACACTTGTGAAGACCAAACAAATGGAAATAACTTTTGTGTTTGTAATTTTGCCAAAATACAAGGTTGTGATTTTAACTCTTCTGTTCCTATAACCACCTCTCAGTCAATCTCTGACAATTACACACTGTACAACAACAGACCTAAACTACACATTGGAATGGATATTAATGTCCTTAAGAAAATGCTTTCCTGCCCAGATATTAAATTACTGCTAAAGAAAGTGAAAGAAGCTTCTAAATGAACTTTATGGCAAGTCCAGCACAATACTGTGGAAATAAAGAACATCATCGCAACCGTCAAGAAAATGGGTGGACACCACTGCTGGGATGTTTTTTCTAAATACCTCACTAAAATCTCCAACAGATGCACAGTTTTTCAACTCCCTACTGCATCCTGGACTAGTGTTGATCCTTGTAGCCCTACTGCTGACTCTTCTCAGTCTTTGGCTGGGGTGGAAAGTACGGACTGTTTCTCAACAAGCCTATGTATTACAGACTGGGAATCAGAGTGTGCAAAAGAATTTGCAAAAGCATAAAGAAAAGGGGGGATTCAATTAAGGAGTACGTCTGAGGCACGGCTTGAAGGCTTGCTTGACGTAACTAGGCTGCTCTTAGCGTAAGTATGAGTTGGCAAATTGTCGTGGTTTCAGCCAAATTTACCGAAACCTGAGTGACAGATGTTCGCGCCCCCCCCCCGNAGGTGGGACCCTCCAACGGGCAAATGCTGAAAATTATCTGACCTTGGTTCTTCCAGCAATAAGTCTAAACAAGGGCCTCTCTGCACCATCCCTTGGTATAATCAGGTCTTATCACTGTGAGACGGAACAGCTCTGAACAATGTGCTGTTAATTTCAGAGTTTAGCTAGTTAGAAGAGGCCTAGCAAAGAAAGTAAAACTGTAAAACAGAAAATTGGTTCGTTTTACCTCAAACCAGGACACAAATATTGCGAGGTTTTGTTTTTTCTAACCTGGCTGGCCACAAACAGCGGCCTGCCCTGCTGCATGGGTACCGTAAGCAGCGAGATGGCTGGTTCTAGACACGTATGTGCGTAGCGATCGTAGAGACCAGCACAATGTCATCTTGGAGGAGGAACTTACCCTTAAGGCCAGGCTGGATGGGGCTTGGAGCACCCTGGTGTGGTGGGAGGTGTCCCTGCCCAGGGCAGGGGGTTGGGAACTCGATGATCTTTGAGGTCCTGTCCAACTCTAACCATTCCATGAGTCTATGATCTCTGAAGAACAAGGAGAGGTTCTGAAAGGGTGGTAGTGTATGGTAATGGAATCTCAGAGGATAATGAATAGGTTAATTAGTTCCCGAAAACAGCATGAATATGTATGTATAACGTGCATATATGTTGTTAAACCAGCGCTGCAATAAAGGATACCCACTTCATAGTCACCCCGACTATTGAGTCCTGATTTTGCATTTCACGGCATCACTACTATGGTCTTAAGCATAGTCTTCAGGGACCCCATTTAATAGCAGCTTGACACACGCTATCCTCATAACAAGGTTCAAAGTTAAATTGCGAACAAACACATTAGTCCTGTATTTCGCTGATGAAAGGGAGCAGAGGCTGCAATAAATGCTGGGAGAGCTCATCAAGGTCAAGAAGCCTCTCCAAATCCCCCAGCCAGGAGGACCCTTACAGTCAGGGCCAGCTCTGTGGCGAGCTGGAGATGCTCACAGCAAGCTTTGCTGGAAAGGCTCCGTGGTCCCCACCACCAGCAGTGCTGCTGCAGAAATGAGTGGCATTTTCCTTGGCTGAGCCAGACCGCTGTTTTATTGAGACGAGCATTAGTTTTATGTTCCATCCCTGCTCTCAGATTGTGGATTTTGTACCTGTGACTGCCAAAATGTCAGTCTTCGAGCAAAACAGAGTGAGGAAAAAGAGCTCAAGCTTTAAAAAGCAAAGCAGTAAATACAGAATCCCATTCAGCCTGGCTCGGGAACTGTTTACCTTTGAAGCCAGTGGGAAAACATTTAGAAAGCACAACAAAACAAATGCACAAACAAAACAGCTTTTTGTCCCCAGCAATAATCTAACCACCAAAAAGGGAGTTCTCTGCTTCAAAGCGTGACTCCCCAGGCTGGGGAGGTGCAGATAAACCCAAAGCTGGTCAGAACAGTGTGATTCATGTTTCCTCTAATGGCTGCTTCTAATTTCACCTCCTGTTTTCCCTGGAAAGCAAAGAGAATCTTGTTTCTTTTGGATATAATAGCTTCAGAAAATGCCAAAACATTTTTGATTTCATAGTTTTTGATGGTGCTCAACTGTCGTTTGGTAGGAGAGGTTTCACCACTACAGTCAGTGACCAAAGCACATGGGGTTGGATGTGTGTTGGCAGCATTTTTGGCTCTGTCGTTGATTTGCTGTTTGTGGGGAACTTGTGCATTGAGAAGAAATCTTGGACCAGGAGTGAGCTGTGGAGCTGCAGGGAGACTCGGTGTATTTGAGCACTGGGGTGATGTGGACTGAAACCCAAACTGTCATGGGCTGTGGTTTAACAAGTGTTGGCATAATCCTCATGGATTGCAGGCTCATGTGTGTATTCCTCCTGAATCATGATGAGTGATGGTCTACCAAGACAAAAGCCTGCTGGTTTCAAGATAACTCCTCAAAACTGCCATACCAGGAAAGCTTTTTGCATTTTAGGACCGTGGTGTTTGGAAGTGGTTCCATGGTTTTGGTGTTTGGAAGTGGTTCTATGATTTTCTGCATGGTCAAAGTCATAGTCTCTCTCACCCACCTGGTCTATTGGCATCTCCACAGGTCATTGGGTGGGGACAAGGTGAGTAAGAAGCATGAGACAAACTCTGTACCCCAAGGATCTGGAAGATTTCTTTGACCTTTCCTTTGCAAGAAGGAGGATGTTGGAGACAGAGGTGAGCCAGATGCCCCCATTGCCCTTTCTGGAGTGTAGAGCCCTTGGGGAAGCGGGATGGTGGGTGGTGTTCAGAAGAGGTGGAAGCTCTTCCCTTAAGCCCGTTGATGTGGAAGTATGCTACTACTTTAAAGTTGCTTTTTTCTTGTGGAAATATTCCTCCTGTCTCCTGAGCTACCAAAGGAGTGATTGCATGACTGTGAACCTCTGCTGTAGCCAGTGGTTAAATTTGGATAGAATGGCCTGGTTCCCTCCTTGACCTTCTCATGCTGACTGTACAACATGAAGCAAGAGTGGCTTTAGCTGCCCGTGTGCTCTGTGACTGCTGTCAGCTCCTTGTACTCATCCATCTGCTAGATGAGGTGCTTTAAAAAACACTGGGGGTACTGGAAGAAGCCTGACAAATCTATGCTGCCGAGGTTTTGCTGCATTGACACTGGGATAAAAAAGAAAGCAAAGTAAAAGAGACATATCTGGAATTCCTGAAGAACTTGTTTGAAGCCCAGTTAGCTGGAGCTTTGTGGAAATTGGGTTGTGCAGCAGACAGCCATGAGATGAAGTACTGGGGTTTCAGGATTGTGTTGCAGAAAGTCTTTAAGCAGATGAAGCTGCTTGGATGTTGTCTTTCCAGGTGAGATGTTCTCCAGTATCTTGCAGAGCTTGCAACCCTTCTCCCCTCTTCGTGCTGGTCACCACAATCCTGCCTTTTAACACTGATCTGGCATCTTTCTTAGCACCTTTCTGTCTCCAAAGCAGCACAGTTTTGGGGGGAGGCCCCAATTAATTGTGTAGCTAGGACTTTGGTATGCCCAGCTGGGACTGAAATGGATGTAGTCCCTGGACTGAGAACCTGCTTTGGAATTACATGGTAATTTCGCCTGGCTTGAGTCATACATGTAACGATTGTTGTGGTTTATGGCTTGGCACTACATGTATTGCAGTATCGTGTAGGGTCCGTGGCTGTCACCAGGATCCTACTAAGAAGGCCCTGTAGCGAACTGACATGAGAGATAATCTTTCATTTGAGGCCATGTGGGACTTGCTGTGGTTGAGACTTCTTGAGCAGAGCATTTTGAGAGAGTGAATCACATGGGAAGGGCTTCTGGGAAGAGACCAAAGCAGATAGGCATAATGCCAAACTCCTGGAAGATGGTGTGAGTATGATGGCTTCTCATTTAAAGATACCTGTAAAATGCCACCTCTCTGCATGCACTGCCATCTGTTTGGTGGGCTTCTTGAGCAAAAACTGGTTCTTTGGCAAACTCACGCAAAAGAATGTTGGGATGAGCTACTGGCCTTCTTCTTTTTTAATGAAGTAGTCTCACCCCACTGCACACATCAGGGTGAAAGTGTGGCTGGGCTCTATTAAACACTGTAGCTGGCTCCTGAGAAGCATGAAAAAGATTCATGAAGCCATGAGAATCTTGGAAACCACAAACCATGTAGTGAGTAGCTAATAAACTCAAACTGTGCAGCAAAACTCAAATTTTCTTTTTTTTTTTTTCCTTTTTATTGAGACAGCCAATGCTTGCAAGAATGAGACGTGTCCCTTCCAAAATTCATGGCTTTTAAAAATGTTTATTTTCACAAACTGTGGATCTTTTTCATAAAGTGAGTATTCCACCTTGATAACTCAGCACCTTCTTGGTGGGCCCTCATCTCATGTGTCCTCTGGTTTAGCCACCTGTGGACCTCTCCTCTCTGGGTGCTGCACACTCAAAGCAAGGGGAAGAACTCTTTCTATTAGAGGAGCTCTCAGGAGTGTAAGAGCTCAAACGTGCTGCAGTGCTCAGCATGCTGCACAGGTTTTTAGTTACCTCCTGGTGATTAGCATTCCAGAAAATCCCATCAAACCACTTCAATAAGGTGCACCTGACTGAAGGCTGCTGCAGGATCCAGGGGTTCTTCAGTGCCAAGTCCCACTGGTCTCTGCAGGCTGAGGGTTTTCCCTGCCTGGGCAGCTCCCACCAGAGGGAGGAGAAGCCTTTTAGGGTTTTGCACCGTGCTCCTCGTCTAGATGGAGAAGGCAGGCAAATTGCCTTTCTAAAGAGCTACACCAAAGTTGTTTCACTGGTTTCAGTTGTTGAATGCATTTGCATTATATTTGGCCCTATTAAAATTTCATGTAAGGCTGGGGTCTTGGGCTAGTGGGGGACAAGTGGTGTAGAAAAGAGGAACCTGCTCGTTTTCACAGCCACCCTGTTGCTGCTCTCCTCGAGGAGATAGCAAGAAGAAAGCCTTGCTGCTCCAATTGGTGTGACCGAAAGCACAGGGAAAACAAGGGTTTGGTGTCTCAGCAGAGTCATGCAATATTTCAGGGCTGAGAAAAGCAAACACATTTTAGGGACTAAACCCAGAGATGGGGGGGCACTTACAGGGAAAATTGCTATTGCTCCTCCTCCTACTATTAACATCTTTCCTAAATCCATACAAAGCGATTATGATTTGAGTTGAAAAATAATGAAGTAGATAAATCATTTACAGGGTGCCTGCAGGATAAAGAGGGGGGAATTCCCTGTGTAAAACCCTGTCAACTGTGACTACTCGTTCAGCTCAGCTGCAAGAGTTGCTAGCTCAGCACCATTTGAAATATCCCTTCAACCTGGGTGAGATGAGCCATTTCTGTTGACAGCAGGTGCCACTTCTCATACAAACACTGGAGGATGCTCCTGAGAGAGCCCGACAGGCCCCTTCATGCTGGAGATCAAACCAGCCTGAACCAGAGCATCCAGACTGGTTGGTGTTTAGTGATCCCATGTTTCCAGTGTGATAGCCTTAAAGCAGGCTGTTCTTGGTGTATTTCCCTCCTCAGAACCGCAGCCACAGGAATGGTCCCAGAGGGAGGCAATGCCAGGAAAAAATGGGGAATATCAGGAATTTTAATTGCTGATTTAAGAAGTTCCTCTCCTTGCCATGTTATCTACCTGATCAGAGCAGGGACCTGGAGCTTGGGCGATTCTTGTAAACGCACTGACTTTGAAATATCTTGGGGTATCTGTGGCCATGTGAGGGGATCACGGGGGTGTTTGCCGGCCACTACAGGGGTCTTTGGGCAAGGGCAAAGTAGAGTTTGGACCTGATTTGTCTTTGCAGACCTGTTGCTTCTCCATTTCTGATGTAGTCTCCAGAACAAATCTGCACATTCCCAGTAACGTGGGTAAGAGCTGTGAGGTTATCTCCTTGCTTGGGATGTCTGCAGGGCTTGTATGAGCCTGATCAAGGCAGGACTGTGTGCTGGGAGCTGGGGCTGGGCTCTGTGCTCTGTCTGGGGTTGTTCCTCAAGGTTTTTCTTCACTCGCTTCTGCTCCCAGTTCTGTAGCAGACCTCCAAGAGTGAGATGTGTGTGATGGGCACAAAGAGAAGGCAGGGGGGAGGCTGATATTTGTGCCGGGGAGTTTGGGGTCCTTCCTGGCAGCCTTCCTGGAGCTCACCCTGTCCCCGCTGTCTCAGCAGTGCTCCTTGGTGATGCAAAATGGCCATCAAGTGGTTGGTGCTGGGACTGCCACAGGAGCCTTTTCTATTCATAGAATCATAGAATCATAGAATCCTCCAGGCCAGAAGGGACCTCCAAAGGCCATCCAGTCCCACCTCCCCACAGTCGCAGGGACACCCCCAACCAGCCCAGGTTGCCCAGGGCCTCATCCAGCCTCCCCTTGAACATCTCCAGGGAAGGGGCCTCAACCACCTCCCTGGGCAACCTGTTCCAGTGTTCTACCACCCTCAGTGTAAAGAAATTTTTTCTAATATTCAACTTAAATCTACCCTTCTCCAACTTCAGTCCATTGCCCCTCGTCCTATCGCAGCAGCCTTTGTGAACAGCCCCTCCCCAGCCTCCCTGTCTTCCCAACTTTCTGTCTGTCTCCCCGGGGAGGTTGTGAAATCCCAGCCCTGTTCTGTGTCTGTTCCCATCGCTGGGTCAAACTCAATTAGCAGAGTGTTGGAGTGTTGGTCTGGTTTTTAATTTCTTGTGTTTGCCCAGGAAAGCTGCTCCACCTGGATGCAAAGCAAAGGGAGTACAACCCCTCATAAGGTTGGTCCAGTTAATCAGTTTTGTTGGAATTGAGCTGGTACGGACTTCCATCAGCTCAAATAATCTACTAATATCTGCATACACGTACAAACAGGTTTGGGTTTATATCTTTGCTTGATTCCCAGTATTTCTCTTCAACGTCCTGTCCTGTGTCCCATGCCGTCATCTGCATCTTGGTGTCCTGTTTGAGGCCAGGTCCCAGCCAGCAGAGGTGTGTCCAGGGCTCAGTGACAACCAGGAGGAGACTGGGGAAGACGGTGTGAGTGCATCTGTGGGATCCCTGCTCCAGAAAGGAGACCGCCTGATGTGGATGCTGCTGAGGTGCCTGCAGGCCGAGGGCATGGCCATATCTCCCTTTGGGTTGTAGCAGTGCCCTTACCAGTGAATTTTGTGGCTCTCCTGTGTTTGCCTGCAAAAGGTGTTTTAATTTTAAGGAAACCTCGGATAAAGTTGAGTCTTGCCCACCGTCTTCTGCAACAACAGGCAAATGACTTGTGTGAAGCTCTTACGCTGAATGGGTTTATTCTCCTGAATTCTTCCATCAGAACATTTAGCATCCTTAATATTTTATTTTTTATTTTGAGCCTTGTTTTCCTCCTCTAGCTCTTTTTGTGCCACATGTTGCAAAGATGGAAGGCACAAAATTGCTGAGCAGATTGCTGGCTGGAGTTTGGATTGCACAGACACAGGGATGTTGCCCCCAGCTCAGTGCAGGAGGAGGATGTAACCCTCTGAGCTCCGTGAAACTGGTCAGCAAATGTTTCGTGGGAATGCAAGGCTGGGGGTGGGAAATGCTGCAAACCAGCACTTGGAGGAGATGTCCCTTGTACCACAAATTGGGGAACACGTTCTTGCATTCTCTGCCATCTCTGCTAAGGGGCAGGAGTCCAGGTGGAGTGGTGGTGCTGCTCTTTGCACAGCACAGCTTTTATCCGATGTTGTGCTCTAAAGTGGGGACAGGCTCATCACAGGGACAGTGCTGGGGCCATGAGGTGGAAGATGAGCCAAGGGGAGAGCGTTCAGGTGGTTTTGTGGCAAACACTTCTCATTGAAAAGAAGCTTGGTGTTAGTCTGACTCTATTAGAGTTGGTTCTTCATTTGAGGTTTGGAGGCTGCCGTTCCTTCCTACCAATTCTATTGTATTTTAAACAAGTTGTAGTGATTTCAGGTTTATTGTTTCTGCACTTGTACAGTTCTGAAGATAATATGATCCTGTGTCTCTACTGGGACCTCTGCTGTGGCACAGAGAGTAGGTAGGAGCTTTCTCCCAGATGCATGTACACAAGCACTATTTCACCAAAAATCCTTTTTTCACCTTTCTGACCCTTTGGGGGAAAAAAAAAGGAAAAGAAATTAATCTCTGAAAAGCATGCTTGAAGGAAAGGAATAAAAAGCATCTTGCATACTAGGTGGTTTCATCTATAAATGCTCTTACATCTTACACAGGGCTGCTTCAAAGCCTTTCTACAGGAAAACTGCAGAAAAAGTCAGTAGCTACAAGAGTGCCTGGGTTGGTGTCAAGGAGAAGATGAGTGAGAGTGACTGTGTTTGTCAGGGAGCAGGAGGTGAAAAGAGCTCATGGAGAGACAAGGAAAGAGGTAAGGGCAGCTCCACCTGGAGATCAGCTTTAAACTGTCTGTTTGGAGACGTCATGTTGATGTGGCTGTATCTTAATTATTTAACAGCCAAAGTGTAAGTCCATTATGTAGACGTCGGAAGACCAGCCTGGCACAACTCCTGTTTTTTTTTTTTTTTTTTTTCAGCAAGATTATCTGAAGCAATACCAGTGCTGCTGGAATAGCTAGTTTGTGGCTTGGGGGTTGCTGCCTGGCTTTGCGGAGGAGCTGGATGTGGTTGGCAGGGGCTGGAGCAGCGCTGATGTCCTGGGTGTGTGGAAAAATGGAGTGGGATGGTTGAGAAGTGAGTTCCTGCCCATGGTTGAACTCCAAAGCAATAGCTTTGCTCCCGCTCCGCCTGAATTAGGTATTTGGACCTGGTACGGGTACATGCTGTGGTTCTTATCAGAAATACCCTGGAATCTGGGCTGTCTCTACAAAAAGACTAGAGAGAGCTGTTCGGTCAGCAGCTCTGGTGTCTCAGAGGGAAGAGGTTTGATCTCCCCATTCAGCAGTCTTTCAGCTGACTGGTTTCCCAGCTTTCGATGTGTCACTGCTTCTGTTTAGCTGAAAACCCCCAAACTTCTATCATGATAAGAGCATTTGCTTACAGGGAAGGAAAACACAAGCTCTGCAGTTCCTTTCTCCTAATCAAATTAAAGGCTCTTTCTGTGAATGTCAGGCACTGTACTTAGACACCCTAAGCTCTTGTAGAAACTTAATGTTGGTTTTTTTTAAATGAATTATATTATCTTACTCTGTAAGAAACAGACATTGACATATTTAAGTTTGCTCTGGCTAAAACACTGACAGGTAAATGCAATCCCTGCCTGTTTCTCTGCTAGGTGATGTTACCTGCCCTGCCTTTCATTTTCTTTCCTTTGCCTGATCTTATCGGACCATTGGGGCAAATCTGATTTATATCTCACTCCTGTGGTCTGGGTGGGCATGAAGGTACACAAATGCTGCAGACAGCCATGGGCAAAGCCTGCTAGACCCCCCACCCCCCTGAGAGGAGCACGTGCTCCACATTAGTGCTGATTATGCCTTTTGGCCAATTGCTTATCAGAAAAGGTGTTGTTTCCCGGAAGGCTGAGAACCACTGAGCTGTAGGCTGCAATGTCTGGACTCTGAAGGCAGATAGTTCTACCTGAGAGAAATTTTGCAATACATACACTTATTTTCTTGCCAGCCCCTGGGCGTCTACACGCCCCGTATGTGCAATAAAGGGTGGATGACAAAGTGATCTGTGTGACGTGGTAGGGTACCCGGGCAGGGATCTGCAGGGCAGGGGGGTGCCCGGTAGCTCTGCCATTGATCCCTCTGCCACTCGGGTGCTGCTCGTGTCCCCTTTGTGCCTGCTGTGGCCATAGGGCCGTGCCACACAGCAGGCAACTGCTCTGTGCTGAGTTTGCTCCATTTCTTTTTTTTTTTTTTTTTTTTTTTTTTTTAAACCTATGAGAAGAGACCGGATTTTAATCTTAAAAAAGCAAAAACAACCAAACCAAACCAAACGGAGCCTGATCACTTTGACCTCTAGGTTTTTGCAGGTTTACAGGAAAAGAGCTATCTGTGACAATATTAAAAAAAAAAAAAAAAACAAAAAAAAAACCAAAACAAACAAAAAAACCCCAAACAAACAAAACCCAAACCAAAAAATCCTGCAAGTAGGAAGACAATTGCTCTGAAATGAGTACCCATGTACTGGGCTTTCCTTGGTCCTTTCTCCTACAGCCCATATTTAAGCTGTTACCCACGTTTGCATCATTTTTGTACATTTTATCTTTTTGGAGCATGAGCTAATTACACATACAGATACGGATGCACGGTGGGGTTTACTGTTTTGTTCTGTATTGCCTTCTTAAAAAATCCTGATGTTCTGTTTCACTTTATAACTTCCAGAAGCACAGTGCTTCTGCCATATGTGCCATAATCCTGATGTCTGTCTTGAAGGGCTGATAATTAATTGGGGCTCACTGCTGTGATGGTCAGATACTGTGTCGTCTGCTTCCTCTCTTCAGTTCCCTTAAGGAAAACTCCTTGTGCCTTCACACATGTGCATCTGGATCATGATCTCTTGCTATATTAATAGAGAGGGGAAAAAAAACCAACCAGTAAAGAATGCTGTAGATCTATGTCTATTTCTAGAGCAGGAATGAAAATTTGAAATAGAATGGTTAGAGTTGGAAAGGACCTTGAAGATCATCGCGTTCCAACCCCCCTGCCCTGGGCAGGGACACCTCCCACCACACCAGGTTGCTCAAAGCCCCATCCAGCCTGGCCTTAAATACTTCCAGGGATGGGGCAGCCACAACCTCCCTGGGCAGCCTGTTCCAGTGCCTCACCACCCTCACAGGAAAGAAGTTCTTCCTAATATCCAATCTAAATCTCTCCTCTTCCAGCTTAAAACAATTACCCCTTGTCCTGTCACTCCACTCCCTGACCAAGAGTCCCTCTCCAGCTCTCCTGGAGCTCCTTTCAGATCCTGGAAGGCTGCTCTAAGGTCTCCCCAGAGCCTACAATTTTGTCCTACAATTTCATTTGGGCAGTCCCTGATTGGGGGATAATGAAACTGGGAGTTCTACTGCCTGAACCCATGCTTTTACTTGAGACTCATATCTCTTCTGTTGTGCAATTGGCAAGACTTCAGTCAAAAAAATATTAACAGGAGGAACACCGATAAAAACCCACAGTCTGTTAATAAGTGAGTGTCCTGAAGGAGGAAATGTTGCCTTATGGAAGAAAAACATCTCTGCGTTTGGGAGGGAGAAAGTCGATATTGGAGGAACTGGTGTGAGCCCTTGGAGAGCCAAGTTATGGCAAAGCGAGTTCAAAAAAAAAAAATCCATCTGTGCCCTTGGCAAGAGTCAGACATTGGTATGAAAAAGTCAACCTAGAACAGCTAGAATTTGTTTGGATAAATAGGTCAAAATTGTCTTTGGCAGGAAATGGAAGCTGTGATGAAATGAGGGAGCCTTTGGTTGCAAAACAAAAAATCCACAAATACTATGTTACGTGGCTGTTGATTTTACACAAGAGGTCTGTCATAAGCTACTAAACCATCAGGACCTTGCATTGTGCTTCTCGACACACAGGGCCGAGACTCGTGAAGAGCTAAAGCTCAGACCTCTTATGTATCTTGGTCTTGGAGTCAGGCAGCGGCTCCTCTGGGGTGCAGCCCGGCTTCTACTACTCCACAATCCTTTATTGCCTTGTTCCAGTGGGCTCTGGATGGTGGCACCTGCCTGCAGGGCAGGCTCCCACAGGCCAAAAGGATCCCGTGGGAGCCCTGCAGCACAGCATCAGCCTGGATTCTGCACCATCTTCCTCTTCTCTTTAGATACCAGAAAGATACCTTGCAGCAAGCAATGGTTTAATGTCCCTTGCTAGGTAATTGGGAACAGCAGGACTGGTACATTGGGGTGCACCAGCTACAAGGTTTTGCCTGTAGGTAGCCCCTCAGAGAGGGATGGGGTGACTTACCTGGTGGTTACTCTGGGGTAGGATGACTCTCTGGTGGCAGCTCCACAAGAATCGGGTGGGTGGTGTAAGAGATCCCAAACAGAACATGACTTTGATAAATCGAGGGGTTAATCCAGACCTCAACTGGACTGCAGTGTCCTGTTTCATGAGTTCTGTTTGAGGAAGATCTCCATGTTCCCCTTCATCTAAGTCAGTCCTGGCCTTGCTGTACTGTGGGGCTTGCTGGCAGTGGGACCGTGGCTGAGCACCCGCTGTCTGTTAACACTTTGTGGAAACAGTATCTGAAGACTCAGCTGTTTGGGGAATTATCTTTCACTTCAGATACATAGCATGTTTATTTCCATAGCTGAGCAATGATACTGCCCAGAACTGAAGGTTATCTAGAAAAGAGGAAACTCATGAAGCCAATACATCTTAATCTCATCTCAAGAACATGTCTCTTCCATTCTGCCATGGCCAGAAGCTGTGTTGAAATGATGGCTAGTTTTTGAAAGGGTATTTTTTGTTGGGGAATTTGTGGTTCATGAACCCAAAATTCTCAACCATGTTGGGCCTCTTCCCTTCACTGCAGCTCTCCATGGGGAGATCTCCTTGTAGTGCAACCTTGGTAGAGAACAGTGAGTGTGATTCTTCTCTGAGGAGTTAAAAAATCTGGAGAGAATCGTAAGACTTGGCAATTTGTCAGGCAGTTAAGCTGGAAAAGAGTTCTAGAGAGAGCCCTTTTGAAACAAGGGCAACCTTTTCCTGAGATTCCCATCTCTCAGCCTGATGGCTCTGAGGTCTGCTCTGATACTTCAGAAGCAGTGACGGTGTCATAGAATCATGGAATCATAGAATGGTTAGAGTTGGAAGGGACCTCAAAGATCATCGTGTTCCAACCCCCCTGCCCTGGGCAGGGACACCTCCCACCACACCAGGTTGCTCCAAGCCCCATCCAGCCTGGCCTTGAACCCCTCCAGGGATGGGGCAGCCACAGCTTCTCTGGGCAGCCTGTTCCAGTGCCTCACCACCCTCACAGCAAAGAAGTTCTTCCTAAGATCCAATCTAAATCTCCCCTCTTCCAGTTTAAAACCATTACCCCTTGTCCTATCACTACTCTTCCTGACAGAGTCCCTCTCCAGCTCTCCTGGAGCTCCCTTCAGATCCTGGAAGGCTGCTCCAAGGTCTCCCCGGAGCCTTCTCTTCTCCAGGCTGAACAGCCCCAGCTCCCTCAGCCTGTCCTCACAGCAGAGGGGCTCCAGCCCTCTGAGCATCTTGGTGGCCCTCCGCTGGACCCGTTCCAACAGGTCCATGTCCTTTCTGTGTTGAGGACTCCAGAGCTGGACACAGGACTCCAGGTGGGGTCTCAGGAGCGCAGAGCAGAGGGGCAGAATCCCCTCCCTGTCCCTGCTGGTCACGCTGCTTTTGCTGCAGCCCAGGCTGGGGTTGGCTTTCTGGGCTGCCAGCGCACACTGCCGGCTCCTGGGGAGCTTCTCCTCCAGGAGCACTGCCCAGTCCTTCTCCTCAGGGCTGCTCTCCAGCCACTCTCTGCCCAACCTGTGTTTGTGCCTGGGATTGCCACGTCCCAGGTGCAGGACCCTGCCCTTGGCTTGGTTGAACTTCATGCCATTTGCACCAGCCCAGCTCTCCAGCCTGTCCAGGTCCCTCTGGATGCCATCCCTTCCCTCCAGCGTGTCAACCGTGCCACCCAGCTTGGTGTCATCAGCAAACTTGTTTAGGGTTTTCCCTCTATCCCACTGTCCATGTTTCCGACAAAGATGTTAAATAGCACTGGTGACCCTTGTGGGACACCACTCGTCACCAGCCACCATTTGGACATTCAGCCATTAACCACAACCCTTTGAGTGCGGCCACCTGGCCAGTTCCTCCTCCATGGAGTGGTCCATCCATCAAATCCATGACTTTCCAGTTTGGAGATTAGGATGTCATGAGGGACAGGGTCAAATGCTTTGCATAAGTCCGGTTAGATGACATCCATTGCTCTGCCTTTGTCCACCAAGTCTGTGGCAGTACCATAGAAGGCCATCAGATATGTCAGGCAGGAATTGCCCTTGGTGAAGCCGTGTTGGCTGTCTCCAATCACCTCCCTATTTTCCATGTTCCTTAGCAGAGACTCCAGGAGGATCTGCTCCATGATCTTGCCAGGCACACAGGTGAGACTGACTGGCCTGTCATTTCCTGGGTCCTCTTTTTTTCCTTTTTGTGAATATTTGGCTTATGTTCCTCTCTTTCCAATCATCAGTAATTTCACCATTTTGCCATGATTTCTCAAAGATGACAGAAAGCAGCTCGGCAGCTTGATCCTCCAGCTCCCTCAGGACCTATGGATGGACTGTAAAAACCAAACAAACAATACTTGAAAAAAAAAAACAACACCACAGAGCTAACCCTCCCCGATCACCCGAATCTGCTGGTGAAACTGGAGCCTGTTCCCATCTGAGAACATGCAGACCTCAAGGTTGTCCTTAGCAGTGGACTTTTCCCAGCTGCCAGGGAAGGGGAGAGGCTGGTAAGGAGAGACATGACCATGCAACAAAAGAGGAGAAAATGTCCTGTGTTGGAGTGTTGATGGTGCTTTGGCACATGTTCTAGTCCTCAGAACTTGCTCTACCTATGGAGGGATCCAAGCCAGGAGCAGGAAGGCATGCAGTTGTTGGGTCTCGGTCCAATTGGTCTTTAAAATATAGGAAGTGGTGCCTTCTAAGGTTGTAAAAGATGGAGCAGTGCAGTGGTTTTACTTTTATCTGCTTCCTGGCAGTTAGAGGAGCTCCATGAAAGCCAGAAGAGCAGTGCCTTTGAAGAAAAAAAAAAGAAAAAAAAAAAAGGTAGGATGGTAAAAGATGGACTAATTTTTAGTCATTTCCTTAATGCCTGGAGTCACTAAGAAAAGCCTACGAGGTAGGATGTGACTATAGATGTTTAAGCTCCCCCGTTTATGCACATGTTGGTGGATCCAGGCACCTTTCCTGGTTACGTGTGAGGCTTTGCCAAACATACCTGTGTCTCAGAGCCGCAGCTGCTGCCTGGTAGGAAGCTGAGATCTTCTCTTGTGTTTGTGCCAGGGTGCTTGGAACAACGTGTGCTTGCAACAACGTGTGCTTGCAAGGTCGGCACAGGGACCTTTGCCCCATGGGAAGGTCTTGTTGCTGGAGCGTTGTTAGTGAGCCTTAATATTGCAAGACCTTTTATTTTTTTT
>VZRU01005567.1:35407-68656 GCA_013398155.1 Pedionomus torquatus | reverse complement strand
CGAAACGGGCGGCTTTCATATCGGCACTCAGGACACCCTCTGTAGTCAAGTCAAGGCCCAGTTGCTCATCTTTCACTATTCCATACCAGTTTAGGCCGTGTAGCTGAGCTCATCTCTTTCTCAACCTGCTGCCTCTGGGTTTTTTTGGGGGGCTTTTTCTGGGTTTTTTTGGGGGGCTTTTTTGTTTATTTGGGTTAAGATTACTCCCCCCCCACCAGCTGTGATTAATTGACATGTGGCTGTTTTCTTCTCCAGGTCAGGAGCTAAAAGACAAACATTCAACATGCAGTGAAGCACTTCGTCAGACAATACCACGTAAAGCATAGTCTCGTTAGGAACTGAGCGATACCTTTATTATGTTTCGCTTCAAAGGAAAGCTAATGATTAACTTATTACCACATTTATTTTCAGATAGTACTGCAAGAGTGCACATCACCTTACAAACACAGAAGAGATGACACAGGCCTGCCCCAAGGAGCTTACAATTCAACTTCGACAAACACCACACAGAGAATTTGTAAACGGGAAGAGTTGCAAGAGGCTGATGCTATCAGGTGAAAAAGAATAGCAAAAATCAACGAGGAAAAAAAACAACAAAAAAACACCAAAAAGGGTTGTCCCAGGAATCAAAAGCAAGTCACAGAGGGTCAGGTACAAGAAAGTGACAAGCAGCAGTAGATGACAGCATGGGGCAGAGGACACTTGATAAGAACAGATTGCACAGAGACAGGCTGAGCAGCACAGGCAGAAAAACAAGGACCTGTAGGCTTTATAATTAACATGTGAGAATGCATCTACATAACACATCATTGTTTCAGCTATTCCAGAGAAGATAACATTGTGAAATATAAATCAGAAGTGGTGCTTTTTTTTTTTCCCCCCATTAAATAAAAAAAACCCAACCAAACCCAACACAACAGTCGATTCCCACCAGGAATCCTACTGCAATACTACTTTTCATTATTATTTTGCATTTTGAAACTAGGAATTAAGGGAATACCAAAAGCTCTGCAGATGCAAAAGGGGCTCAAAGGAGGGGGGAAAAAATAAATAACAAAACACATAGTTTCATTCTTTTTTACCCTACAGTATCTACTTTATATTTTGTGACATATTTTCCAAATCCATCAGACTGTCAAGAGGGAAATCTCCTACTTTAAAACAATCTAGTGATTCACTGAGTTAAAATCTCATCCTACAATTTTCCTTTGCAGACAGAGCATGAAGAGGCCAAGCTTATGGGAGTTAAACATTTCGGTGGCTGTAGCAGCATTGCAGTTGAGTTAGAGCCTCAGTAAGATTTACTCTTTTTTTTTCAGGTATCTGTGTCCAGTTTCATCTCAAGGGTCCAGATACTCTAGGACAGTAACTGAACAAGACTATAACCATCCTATTAAGTAACAGCACAGATTTTTCTCTGCTGCTCTTGATAGCATCATTTCATTAATGCTACAAAGACTGTGTCCATAGGGCTTAGGTACTGAGAGGGTAGTGAAAAAGCTGTTGCCCTCCCTTTACCACTTTATTTTTTTTTTTAAACACAGATGCATATTAAATGCACGTAAGAGTCTGTAGAGGCCAGGAGCAGTGTTTCCAGAAGGAGCAATCACCTTTACACAGTAACACCATTGACTCTGAGGGCTCCTACAAACAGGAAGTACTCACAAATCATGCTTCTGCTTCATTTCATTCAGCTGGGGATGCTTTTGTGGAGGACATGAGATCTTTCCCTTATGACCAGCCTCCTCATACTTCTCACATGAATGCGGGTAAGGGGGTTCAAGGGCATAAAAACCCCCAACCCTATGAATTCTCACATTTAGGAATAATTAAACACATTGACCTATATTTAAGCTGTTCAGGTAAACTCATTATTGATTTAAATTGATGTGACTCTACTCTTTGGTAACCCATTAGTTGTTTTTTTTTTCCACAAGGTGGCTCATGCACATAGAACATTTCTTGGTCCTGCATCACTTGGCTAGAAAGCTGCAAAGCTTTCCAAACCTAAGTAAATCCACAATTACCTTCCCATAAGCATCAAAGATCGATGCAAACTGCCCGTGAACAGTCACATATAACTGGACCATCCCAGCAGTGTTTATTTCTGCTACTGTGCAAATCATCATTTCTGGCTGAAGCCAGAAAGCACTCTGCCCTCCGAGGGGCTCACCCCTGCAGGAGGTGCAGCGTTTAAGCAGTTATGCCACAAGTATTGGCACATCTTCCATGCAGACACAGGGTTGGGGGTTTTTTGGTAGATAAATTTGAGACTGCTTTTAAAAGTAGTTTTGTTCACAACTGTCAGAGTAAATGAAACCCCACAAGATCAGACCAGTGTTTCGCCTAGCCCAGCATATATTTTCTCCATCTTTGACCAATTCTTAAGAGACAAAAACATGTAGACATGTAATCTTTCCTTGGCATAGCTGTCTCTTTTACAGAAACTTAAAATCTCCCTGAGTTAGTGGATGCATCAGACCATCGTTTAACCAGCCCCTTTAAAAAAAATGAAGAAAACAAAGCAAAACAACAACAAAAAAACCCAAACCACACAACAAAAATCCCAAAACAACAGTTATACTCCTGTTCCCAACTATGTTCTGCAGCACAGAATTCCACAGTTTGAGTTCACAGTGCATGAGAAAGCTCTCCCATTTGTCTGCTCAGCCCTCCATAACTAAAACTTCATTGTGTACCGCGTCCTTGTGACTGCAGGCAAAGGCACACTTTCCTCTCAAGCTGCAAACAGAGCCTGAAAACTGTGACTCAAGGCATGAGCTCTATTCCTTGCAGCTGACCAGCAGCTTCTAAATACCATGGCGCATCAGCAGAGACACTAAGCACACGTATCCACCATTTGATCAGATGAAACTGGATTAGAGGAGATTCCTAATAAAGGGTAGGAACTGGGAACCACAGTAGAGCGGCAGCTGAGGTGGAAGGGATGCCAAATTAGCACGCCGACACCCTCCAGCAGCTCTTTTAAGACATTGGGTCAGATCTATGGCTCAGCCAATCACCTGAGCCCTTACTAAAAAGAAATAAATACTTAATTTATGACATGGCAATGACAGAACTCCAAGCTAGGAGCAGGAATCCTCTCAAAATATTTAGTAGTAATATGAAATCCACAGAAAGCCCTCTGGAAATCGAGGCAAGACCTACTGCTGGTGGCTCTCTCAACATGTACTTGAGACAATGCCAGGTGATTAAGAAAACAAATCCAAGCTCGGCCCTTTAATTATTGCTTGACACAAAAGAAAAGCTGGGGAGGTCACTAAATCATCACCAAAGCCAGAGGCCAACAGAAGACAAGAAGTTCCAAAAAAGTAAAGTGTCAAGAGCAGGCAATAAGGCTGTCTTGGAACAAACACATTTAATAAAGGCAAGACATTAAGAAAATTCCACGAATGTGTAAAATACTCAAGTGGCGAGTAGTTTCGAAGAGTGACTGGAGACTAGAAGGTACCGTGGAGTGGAGTAGCATCTGAACTGCCCGCCGGAGTCCGGCCGGGGCAGCGACTCGAGATGGCGCTGCTGTCCCGCAAAGCTGCCTCGGCATCCTGCGCTGGCAAGGCCACCAGGCAGGGGCTCCGCAGGGCTTCCCGCGGTCCTACCCATCCTCTGTGCATGTCACCGAGCTTGCTGTTACACCAAGGTGAAGATCTGACTGGGGTAAGCACCTGCGTGCTTCAAACCGTCAGAAAAGGAGGTAACACCCAGTTCGCGGGTAATTTCTCAAAGGAAGGTCCAAGTGCACTGTTGTTTCTGATCCACAGCTTAGAGTGGGGCAGTGATTGAGCCAGTGATTACTTTTCTAACCAGAGAAGTTGAGTGACTTACCCCCTAGCAGGCCTTGCAGTAACCCAGGAGGTGGCAGTTCAGAACACACCACCTACATCGTTGTTTTATTTCTGCCCCCAACCTTCCCGCAAGCAGTAGCTCAGCCCAGCCCACACGCTGGTGATGCCCATCCTCAGCCCTGCACAGCCCTGCTCCCAGCAGGTCCAAACTGTGCAGTCAACATCAGTCACAAGGCTACAGAGGCTGAGCTACTGACCTCAGCTGGGATACTAAGGGCAGAAAAGTTGACTTTAGACAAGTCTTAGGAAAACCTCTATAAAAATAAGCAGGTTAAAGAATTTCCTTTGTATTCCCTCCATGGTGAACAGGCCAGGGACACCTTTACCCGTGTGTATTGCTCTGTAAGTCAGCTTCACCGTACAATCAATCAGCACATACTCTGTCCAGACAGAGCATCAACATTGTAGAAGGCTCTTAATGCAGCCAAACTGACAGCTTTTTGGTCAGTCACAGTAACCTGGTGTTCGGCAGCTGAGGGACTTTTATCAGAACAGTGTAAATAAGCTATGGATTACATCACCACATCACCCTGCTGTATGTCCACAAGATCCAGTTACTAGACACAAAGGAGTGTTCTGCACTCTTGATTCTTTTCAACGGCAAGTCAGCTCATGACACATGAACACCAAGGGATTTGGAGCCCCAGAACACAGCTTCAAGAAGCTTCTCCACTTTACTCAATACATGCTGCTGCTCCTCTCTCAGGGTCATGTCAGAAGAAAGAAGAGGCAAAAGGCAACAAGTCTCAAAGCACTTCATCAGTAAACAAGATCCAATTCCTATCTCAAAAGTTCCAGGACTGCAGAGTTTAAAAACACATACAGGTGGTTTGTGGGCCAGGAAGAAGAGGAATTCCAGGCCTTTGAAGGCTTGGTCTAGGACCAAGCAGTCCACTAGGCTCTTCTTTCAGCACGGAAGGCAGATCCATTGCTCACAGTCTTTGTCATTTGCAGTACTAAAAGTTTTGGGAGCCGTCAGTGCTAGCAGCCAACATTTAGCAATACACTGAAGCTGTGCTCATACACGTAGGAATAAAATCCCCTTTCCTGCCTCAGAAACAGTCTGGGGTATGCCTGGATAGACATTAAAACCAGAGTCCAGCTCCGTGTCAATCTGAAAGACCATTATGGAGCCTCAGGGCAGGAGGAGAGTGCAGCTGCATCTGATAAGATGTCGGCCAAGGTTGGGGGAAGAGGGGAAGAAGACAGACTCTGTTACATTTGCAAACTCAAATTATGGTCTTTCTTCCCTCTTCCCCCATCCCTCAACTCATTCTCTCTCCAATTTCTTGTTACAGAGACTCTGCCACTGGAGACCATGATCAGAGGATAATTTAAGACAATATCTGCATGGCCTTTTAAAAAAAAAAAAAAAAAAAGGAAAAGAGTGTCCCATGTTCTGGAGTAAGGAGTAGGAAGTCTCTTCCTGCCATATATCTGAGGAAAGCTCAGTCATCTTGTCCAGCCCTCACACCAGTGATGAGCAAAGACTGGCAGAGCCAGGAGAGAAAAAGCCTGGCTTAGACCACAGGTAGAACCCACAGATGTGGTAGGAACCTGTACAGGGTAGGTCGTATTTGGAGCACCAGTTTAAACAAAAGCTTCCTCATTGGAAGTGCCGTTGATTTTGTAGAAAAGTTTGGCATCCTCCATCTTCTGTTTTTTTTCTCTCTCTAGCCTGCGCCTGTAGCAGACCAGGTAGATTGGAAGGCAGAAACCCAGGAGACTCATGCCAAGCAAGCCAACATTCACCTGCAGGAAGATAGACAAGACAAAGTTAGGCAGGCAAGGAAGACGACAACCCAGTCATGCATGCCAAAGTGTCAGAACCCAGCCCACGTCACTCAGCTGCAGGCAAACCCAGAAACGCCCTGCTCAGTGTATTGGCAACAACCTCCACCATATTTGTATTTACGCTGCTGTGCCCAGAGCGCCAGGTGTATCATCTAAGTGCTGGAAGAATATATTGCTCTGAAACGCGGCTGTGCAAATCTTGTTCCACAGAACAGGCAGGGCTGTTTAAGCTGCAGCTCTTTTATGCCAAGTTTGCTGACTGAGAAGCAACAGGCTGCTGGGGTAGGCACGTATAGCCTACAGACCAGGAGTTCTCCCCAAGACCACCCATGTCATTATTTTAATGAGCTGCCCAGACACACTCTTATCAAGACACCACATTAGCCCTATCCTCAACAGCCACTTGGCTTTCTGGACATTAGCATCAGCAACTCCAAATTTACTGGTAATCAGAGCCAACAGCTCTCACAGGAACAGAGTATTTCTATCACATTTTCATGTCCACACAGGTTTACTTACTTATCTGACAGATTTTGGCTTGCCACATGAACTGTTAACAGAAAGCACTCATGCAGCCTTACCCCTTCCTCTCTTCTCCACACACTAACATAAAGGTTAATGGCTTCCCCTCCTAGGGACTCATTACGTACACTAGGAAGGGTCTCCTGGACAGCACCAAGGTAACAGCAGGCTGAGAGTCATGTAAAACCCCAGCTGTTTTTAACCTTGGTCCATGTACAGGAGTCTGTTTTCAAAGAAGTAAGCCAGAAAATTATCTTAACCACCAAGCCTTCACATTAAATTTAAGAAGAACTTGCCCAGAGAGGGTCTCCTTCCAAAGGTCCTGTCAATGCCATAAAAAGAGGCTGCTGCAGAAGGGCAAAAAGGGCGCTGATCAACGACTGCAACCCTGTCAAGCTGCCAAACTGAGTAGAGGGGTATCTGTCAACAGAGAAAGCAACAGCATTATTATATGTCACCTTGACTGTTCCCATCACCCCAGGTCAGATTACATTCCTAGTTGACTAACACAACAGAACACAGTCCCAAGACAGGCATAACATGAAGAACTTCTCTCTGCAGGACATTTATAGGACTACCTCTTTTTATAGCGTATTTGGTTACGCACTGTGATGTGTGCAGTGCTCTCTAGAGCAGAATGCAGCTGGCGAGAAGGCTGGAGCCTTCCCCTCCAGACTCTTCTCATCCTCAGCTCTGGAACTTAAGTATCAGATCCAGCAGTTGTTTTGTTTTGAAGCAGTACGTAGGCAGGTGGAAGTGCTTATACAACTACTGTTCCTATTGCAATGGGAGAAGAGCATTGATGTTTCTAAGCTAAAAGCAGGGCCTCTTTATCCAGATGACAGCATGTGTGACTGAGCAATCATTTTCATCTGGTCATAACAATTTGCTGCCTTTAGAAGTGAGTGAAACCTGCACAACAGGTTAGTGTGTTTTTTTCCTTTTTAGGACATTTAAACAATACCATTGATTGCAAAGTGCTGAATATCTGATACTACTAATGGAAAAACAAATTTCAGAAACAGTCTAACATCTTTCTCTTTCCTTGACTAAGCAGCATTTAAAAAGGGTCAGGTTAAACTAAGCTTGGCAAGAAAGTGGGTCAAAACCTTCAAATACTCAAAGAAGTCACATTTGAAGGAAAAAAATACCTCACTCCAGGAAGTTCCAGAGAATTTAAGTGGTCAAAAAGGATTAGTTTACAAGCAAGCTGCTATGTACAGCAACAAGCATTTACCTTGCCTAAGACAAAAATAATTTGCTTTCAGCTGCCAAGGAACCAAAAGTTTATGCATTTTTGAAGCAGTCTTAGATGAGTTTTCTAGTCTGCATTACCCAGACACTGCAACCAAAGTCTTTGACAGAAGGAGTCTGTGGAGCTGTGGTCTCCATCCATGAAAGTATTCAAACCCAACTGGATGCAGTCCTCAGCAGCCTGTTCTAGCTGACCCTGCTTGAACATGAGGGTTGGACTAGATGGTCTTGAGAGTTCCCTTCCCACCTCAAGGATTCCACAATTCACTGAGAAGTAACAGCTTCTTTCTGTTCCTGTCCTACAGCTCAGGACAGAGGGGCAGACCTGCTTTCAAAACCAAAACCATTGCTTCATAAGGAAGAGAACATTTAGATTCAGCTATTGATAATTTTGATAACTTGGAAACAGGATGGATGATCTGTCCTGGAAAAAGGAGTAGGCATCACTAATAGTATGTTGAGCAATGCTTAACCTATGTAATTGCAGAGTAGACCAGTAGCAAATGTATTCAATTATGTTAATATTTTACCTGGACACATGCACCTGGCTACTCATTATAAGATAAAAAAAGCCTTGAGTTTTAACTATATAACCCTAGTATCAATAGCTTAGTCTCACCTGAGGCCCTTATATAGCTGTACCTGTCTCACTACAGTAGCTATGCCAAAGGGGTTAGCTGTTTCCAAACAAGGAAAGCATCAGCTAGGACTTCAGTCCAGCTACTGTCATATCCAGTGGTGACTAAGGAAACAAGTTGCTTCATTTCTCCCCTCTGACTGTGAAGACTTCACTTCCTGATCTCCCTCTTATCATCCCAAACCAATTTATCTGGCCAGTCACATATTATAGGTAAGCACAGACTTACACAGCTGCATAGAGGCCTCCAACAGCTGAATGGATGAATCCTCTCACAATTGTGTGCAAAATGAAGGAAAGAATCTGGAAAGAGAAGCAGAAAAATGTCACATCCTAGATAACACCCAGGTGTGCCAGACCCCAACATAGAACTACTCCCAAAAAGCTATTCTCCTTTCTAATACAAAGATGGCCTCAAGGAAACCAGAACCAAGTCTGGAAGATCAGCACAAGCAAAGAAGTTTTTATTCATCTCCAAAAGCACAGCTTTTCCTTGCTTTCCAAAGGCTAACATGCAGTGTACCCTGAGGTTGCATTTTTAGAAGGCACTGCCACAAGGACATGTCCTCAGCAAACTCTGGCCAGGGTCACAATGCCTGGGGTTTTTTTTTATTGAGTTTGGTTAATTTTCCACAAGTTACTGCAGACAATATGCAAGTATGAGCAAACTCTGTTTGCCTACGTCATCAAGGCATGTTTAAGTATAGCAACAAATCATAAACTCTTCTGCCAAAACCAGGTGGTGCCATAAAATAAATATTTTAACAGGTTTATAATCCCACAGGTACCATTGAGCATAGCATTTGATGCAGAAATAACCTGCTGTATGTCACTGTCATGCTTCTTACAGCAAGTTTTCTGACCATAAGCAGCTTAAAAATCAAGCACAGGCTAAATGCACAGGCACTGCTGAGGGGATCTCCATATGGAAGTGTTTGTTGTTACAGAACTCAGCTGCAGAAACTTTTAAGCTTGAATAAATTTTGGATCAACTCTAACATTTTAACTATAGCTGCTTCTTTAGGATCTCTCAAGAGATGCAAACCACGTGGTATTACTTGTTTCAGTTTTAAGACTGGGGTTCCCAAAGCAGTCTAGAAGTCTCCCAGGAGTGCCAGAAAGCCCTCCAGCCACAAACTGGTTCTGCTGGCCACAGGACCTTCTGCACCATCCTGCCTGTCATTTTTGCCAGGACCCACACTGCCGGCCCCTCCAGTGCACCCATTTACTTGACCTATTCACCTGCAACGGTAGATTAGGAATAAGACAGGTGATTCCAAATCCAACCAGCAGGAGATTTGTGAATACAAAGGCATTCGTGGCATTGGTGATTTTCTGGATCTGACGATCACGTTTTGGCTTTTTCTTGTCACTTCTGGAAGGATAGCAAAACCTATGTTACAAAGAGCACTTTCAGCAGCTACTGGAACTCACAGCAAGATTCTCCACATATCACATCAACTCTATCTAAACCAGCTTGTCTAGAGGTCTGCCTGAGGAAGTAGTGGGATCTCCGTCAGTGGAAGCTGAGGAACATCTGGGCAATTATTTCAGTGCCATTACTCTTACTGTTAGGCAAGAAGAAAAGTCTGAGCCTCCCCCTCTACAATTTAAATTTGCTCTTCTTGTCTGATCTTAGTGGACATGGAGGATACTCTGGTCCTTTCCTCTGCAATTATCAAGTCTTCCTTCAGGCTTTCTTTTTTATACTGAAGAATCAGTATTCTTTTCAGTCTTTCATCATAAAAGATATTAGGCAGAGCAGAAGGGGCCTGCTACGTGGCTGCATGTCCCGTGTGGCACACACTACGCACTGCTCAGCGTTGCTCTCCTCATTCTCTTCTGAGCCATCATCGCATTCTTTCATTCGCCAGTCCATGATGTACCCAATCACAGGCGCTGTCAGCAAGCACAGCAGCTGCAATACCCCAAAAATGGAAGTGTAGAGAGCCACTGCAGGGGAAAAAAGAAATAAATTCAAAAGTCGTCAGATCAAGTGATACAGTAGCAACAACAGGAAAAAAAAAGATGACAGAAAAGAAACTGTTCCTCCCCATTAAGCATACTGCTCATTAAGAGCCCAGAGCCCATATACTCACAGGCAGGGCTGAAGGAGCTGAGACACCAAAGCCCCATTTCATCATTTAGCCTCCCAGAGGCAGGACATTAGAGCGGACATATTGCATACACGTGCTTCAACCACCCTGATCCTGCACCAATATTCTCTGAGCAACATCAGCCAAACACCGAGTAGGACGTCAGGAATGGCACCCAACAACTGCTTATTGCCAGTGAGGTTTCTTTTGGCTAGGACCAACAGGAAAGATCTTACAAGCAAGAAATCCTACACAGCCAACCCTACCTTAGTCATCTCTCCTGCCCTGCTGGGAGCTGCAGCTCCATAGCCTCCAACTGGGATGTTCCAGCAAGGACAAATCAGGCTGGGAAGCTGAAGACTAACCCATTTTGTGCAAAATGGACAGGTCTGGAGGCAGTGGGAGGGGAGATTGCAGCAAAAAAGAAAAAAAAAAAACCCAAAAACACAATATCCAAGAGCAATCATTAAAAACTCAAATTGATGAAAATTCCCTTAGCATTAAAGAAGGGAAAAAGGACTGCATAGTTTGCTGAGGGAAAGCTGATGTCAGCAGACTTAGAAGAAACTGTCTCCTCTTACTGAGCAGTCCCCCCACCCTGCAATGCTTTTTCCACTTCCTTTCAGCAGCCCACATGATGGATTTGGAGGCATCACCCAGAAGGGCTGGTGAATCATGGTGTACCACAGCTCCAAAATAAGGATGTAAGTCTGAAACTGCTCTTCTCAGCACAGAGTGCTTACAAGTTACAGCCCTGTAAGCAAAACAACTAAGAAGAATTTTAGTTTCTCCCTCCCAGTGCATTTCTAGATCTAGGCAAAGCAGTACAGCCAGGGCTTGTACAAAAATCAACTTGAAATGGAAAGAAGTTTCCAACAAGCCTTTTTCTCCTATACAGTTATAGCAAACCCTAGCAGGGCTGTCTTGCTGTGCCCAGGCATGGCATCTGATGATACTTTTCCTGGCTCCAGTTGCTGGCAAGAGAACCAAGAGGAACTTCCAACTCCAACCTCCAAACTCACATTCATGCCCCCATTACCTCCGCAAAGGCAAGTCCTAAAGTGGCCCCACATCCCATCTCATTATAGCAACTGCTGTATCCAAGAGAGACAGGTGGCATCACCCTCTACAAAGACTCCTAGAGCTGATTTGCTGTTGTCTGGTTATTTTTTAATAGAGGGTAAGAAGCAAGACACGCTGTCATGTTTTGCCTCTTCACGCTATTCCGAACACTTAATCTTGGGCTCTAAACAGCAAAAGCAGAAGCCAACTTGAAGGAGGGAATAAAGTTTACTGGATCAGCAAGAGAAGAAAAGGAGAGGCAGAAGCTGCTACAGAACACAGCCTCCTCTATCTCTCATCTTTAAAACAAACAAAAAAACCAAACCACACCACACAAAACAACCCAACATTCTTTCCTGAGGAGGAAAATAGAGCACAATACTCAGAAAGTACCATCAGAAGTATATATGGCAGAAGTAGAAGCCTGGCTAGAAAAAAAACAGACAAAGGGTACACACAAGGGCACAACTGTTTACACCCACTTTTCTACACGTCCTTCCCTCAAAACTATCCTGAGCATATACCTCCCAGGTTTTCCAGCCCACCCCGATTCTACACAAGGTCTCCAAGCGTTACCAGATTTGAAAGCAAGGTGACAATTTATGAAAGATGCAGCTAAATGTCAAGTTCTAGAAAAGTCTACTCTCTCCTGCCTTCCTACAACACAGTTACAGTACGTTACAGAGCTACTGAACCCCCTTAGCTTCTTCCTTTTCTTTGGGGGGGTGGCAGTGTCAGAAAACAAGTAGCCACAGGCTGTCTGCTTTTTCTACCTGTAGGTTTCATGACAGGTCTAAGTCAACAATCTGCACAGGAAGCAGGACTTCCAAGGACACAGTGACTCACTGCAGCTGAAAGACTTTACTCCTTATCTCAATTATTTTCCCCACATCCTTTTCTCCTGTGCTATTCCCAACAATATTTAAGTTTTCTTTGACCATAACACTTGCAGGATTAACTTCAACTCTATTCTTCCCTTGCTGAGTGCTCCTGAGAGCAGTTGCAGGTGGAGGGAGCTTTCTAAACAAGTCACATTCAAGTAGATAACTGCATGAAGAACGAGGAAACCAAGGGAGCAGCATCCCATCCTCTCCTGATCCACAGAGATTACATTTCTAGAGAGCTGCACGCGTCTTGGAACTGTTCATGCAGCCTGACACTGCTGTGACTAGTCAATACCACTGTTTTGCTGATGCCATGGAAACACCAAGACAGTGGGTTGCACTTCCAGCCCAGGCTACATTCAGGGGGAAGAAAAAAAAGGGAAATCTCGAAGGTGGCACAGAAAAAGATGCAGCACACCCAAGGGGCACAATCCCTTTTTTTATCATGGAGCTTGATCTAAGCAGAATTGGCAGCATATATATTAATATTAATTCTAAGATACCAAGGAGGGAAGGGGAGAAAAGAATTGAAAGAGAAATAACTAGAGCAAACCAAGGTTAGAAAAAAAAAAAAAAGAAAGAAAAATAATCATTGCAAGAGTTACAAGGTAAGCAGAAAACTAAGCTGTGTTGGGAAAGGTGGGCAGTGTAAAGTTTGTCCTGTTTACTGTTTAATGTCTAAATTGGCTCTTGAGCCAGGAGATAAAGAGCTGAATGCTGCAGGCTGTCAAAGGCTTGAGAAACAAAGCAATTCAGGGAATGCCAGGGCACTTGGAGTTTCCTTCCCTCCCCCAGAGCTCTCCTGTTTTCAGAGGAGTGCCTCTTGATTTATCAGCTTCATGCAATCCAGATTTAACAAGTTCAAACTGGATCTTACTACAGAGGGGGGAAAAAAAAAAAGAAAAAAAAAAGTCTTGTTTTGCAATCCTGGGTATTTTCAACAACAGCAAACTAATGTACTCTTTCCCACTTGCTCCATGTACTGAATCAGAGCTATAAATACAGACAAGTGCGGTGCAGAGAGCACCCCTGAGCCTCCCCGGCACACACCAAGCTGCACAAAACAGCTGTGACTTCACTTCTCCCACCCCCAGCTGCTGGACTGAGACACCAAGTCCAGCCACTAGGCGTGAGAAGTCAACTGCTCTGTACTTTGTGCTTGCTTGCTTCGGATAAGCAAAGCAAATACTTGATGAAATCGATTTCCAATTAAAAAAATAAAATTATCACAGTGCATCGTGAGAGGGTACTTTCAACAACCCATCTGGGGAAATAACATGGAATAGTATTTAACAGACACTGGGCTAAAATTAGCTTGACATTCAAGTATCTACCTCACTGCCCCTCTGCTCTGGGCTAGTTCCAGCCCTCTGCTAGACACTACCAGCAGCTGTCAGCCGCACTCTGACACCACTAATTGCCATACACAGTATATCTGCTGAGTAATCAGGATCACCGGCCTCTTGCAAGGACCAAGTCCAGATCAGGGTCAGGTCCCAGTTTCAAGGAAGCAGAGAAGTCTTTAATGTTACCCTACCTTGATCTTCGTCTCCAGACATAAACTCAAGGATAGTATTCATGGCCCCCATGTAGAAGATGAGCCGCAGCTGAGTGACACACATGGTGATAAGGCTGAGCAACAAGATGGGGCTGAAGACACTCTTCATGAAAGAGGGAGAAGCTGCAGAAGGAATAATAAAGTCTCTGAAGAAGGAAACATACAATTGTGGTTACATGTAAACATGTACAATTTCAAAAGAGGCTTTGGCCTCTGGGTTAGCAGGTTTTCTCCTAGCCAGGCACTCCAGAGTGCCAGTGGCAGCTCCAAGGAGTTCACAGTTAGCAACTACCTGGTGCCTTACAAACTTCCATCATGAACAGCTATAGATGCTTGGAGTTTGGCTACCAGTAACTGGAGGAAAACAGCAGGAAGACTCATCTAATTCCAGATTAGAGCAAAAGGAAGCTTCAAACCATTTGCTCTTTGCCATACCCCTGAATAAAGGCAGGCTTGATCATGATGGCCAAAGTCTACCTAAGAAACAGTGGTGACCAACTGCACTATCCTCCTGCAGCCATAGCAGTTACCCATGCTGTTGTCCCCACCTCTGGCAATAACATATGATGTATTTAGGCAAGTACACAAGGACAGGACTCCTTATATAACTGAACTTGTATTTAAATAATGGTGGCTGGCATGTGGCCCTGGCAACACACAGATCACGTATCGCTATCTCGTAAACAGCTCTGAAGCAGAGCAGTGAGGCCGACGGCCTTGTGCCAGCACAAGCATCCCTGGGGCACTCATAGAACCACACCTGCGTTGTCAGGCTGGCACTTCACTTCTAGGTCCACTGTAGATAGACAGAGCTTGTTGTTCTCTTGTAAGGCTGCCGGCTCCTTGGGGCCTTTCATGGAGCTCCCCACACTGAGACGGCGTCCCACAGTTGTTACTTGCTTGTAGAATTGCTTCCCGGTGATTTTGTGGTCAAATCCCAGCCAGCTGAACTTTATTTTCACCCTGTTGGGCAGTAAAGGGCATGAGAGCTGCAACACAGGGTAGGTAATCACAGACAGCAAAGTTGCAGGAGTCAGAGAGGCTATGCATGGGTTTAAGGCACTAGTTTCCATCTACAAACCCACGAACGGTCTGGATCTGGAGCACAGAGAGATACTTCCCCTGGGCCAATTTGGCACAAGTCAATACAGAAATACTTATGACTACTGACATGTCATTTTCCTTCATAATTCCTCCATTTTGGAAAGTTCAACTTTCCACAGATATTTGCCAGTCAAGTCATAACACTAATGGCAAACAAATCCTCAACCTAAGAAGGAAAGGCAGCAATAAACAACATGCAAGGGACTTCCCTATCCACTCCCCTAAATTAGCCATGACAGCACTTTCTAGAGGATTAAGAATGGGATTAGTCCTCAAAGCCAGTTTAGAGGACACTTACGAGTAGTCCATATCTTCTGGTCCTGGGAAAGGCTCCAGCGGCCAATTGAAGAAACAGTTGAGGAAAACTAGTCCTGCACAACTTGCCCAGACAAGCAGAATAAGGATGAAGGAGACCCCAAAGTCATATATAACCTGGAAATCACAAGGGAATATGGTTTTGGCTATAAGAGCAGAAAGATACTTCAATATTCTTTGAATGAGGTCTGAAAGGAAGCTGTGGGAAAGAAAAACACGCTGCATTTAAAATGGGTTTGATTCAAGTGGTAACAAAGAACAGTTCTGTGACATACAAGCTTGGAAAGAGATGTGTATTCTCATCTTTAACAGCAGCTATAGCGACAACAGGACCTCCAGCTGGAAGAGCATGCAGTGGTATTGTAGATGACTGACATCAAACATTTTCATCTAGGACCTTCTCCTTGGAAAGCCAGAAGAAACTTCCCTGCATACTTGAGACTGCCTTGTCTTTACTATATTCCCCTTTCAGTAACTCCCCAATGAAACATCTCTTGTTCAAAGCCACCAGCGATCTACCAAAGCAGCCCAAGTGACTATCTCTTTTGTCCCTTCCATGCTGCTTGCTAACCATCAGTGACAATCAGATTAAATATAGATGTGTATTAAAAATACATATATATACACTTAGAGCTTAAAAAAAAAAAGCAGTCTTTAAAAGTATCTCTCTCCATTTTTTCACTTCTCCTTAGCACCTTTAAAATTTTACAGTCTATTAGTGCACAGACTGTTCTATTTGCAGTATTTGTTGCATTCTTGAGGCAGCCACTTGGGAAATCTTTGAACAGACAGGAACTGGATCTTGCAAATGCATCTCTCTAAAAAAGTGCTTTGACAAACAGTCCCTCTTTCTTGCCACATTATTGCTAAATGGTGCAAAACTCCAGCACAACACCACCAGTCATGAGTTCACAATCCCAGGACCTCACCTTGATTCCTGGAAAAGTCACAGCAGAGGAAGCATAGGAGCCAATCATCAGAGCAATGAACGTGGAACGAAGGTCACCAAACATGTTGGGCAGCTGGGGAAAGAAAAAATTAATTGAAACAGGCTGCTGCCAAGAGAAGGGTGGAAGAAGGAATGAGTCTCTTAAGACAAGAAATAGCTAACGGGAGACATAAACCTGGCATTTGGGATTAAGACTTCAGAATACCACAATCTGAAGACAGTTTTATTCAAGAATGACTTACTGACTTTGCCCTTCAGGATATTGCTCCACAGGTTGCATTGGTGTCTCCAGCAATAGGGAACATCTTATAATCCAAGATTTATGTGCTGAATGACACCGTTTCTTTCCAGACTGACAGCATACTTTGCATTGGTTACACAGGAGTGTTTGCTCCAGCCCTTGTGCTTTCTTTAAGTGCTCTGTACCCAAAGTCTGTAGCCACCACCTCTTTTCCTCTCCAAGAAATACATAAGGTGATATGTAGAGAACTTGGGCGTTAGTCAAGAGTTGTTAGACACAGGCTGTGATAGCTGCACAGGCTTAAACACACCCTGCAACACCTTGAATTGCCAGGTTTGTTTATGCATCTTGGGTCAGCACCCAAATCTTTGCAGTAGACCAGAAAATTCCTGTTATAACAAGAAGGAACAGAGACAAATGTGAACCATGTTGCTGTTCACATTCCCATTTCTGGCTAGGTCCTCAGCTACTTCTGTGAAAGCAGAAGGGCTTTCACAGCTAGGTGCAGGGAGACAGTCACAAACACTGGACTCCCAAACCTTTATTGCCCAGTGCAGCCACAAAGCTGCTGAAACTCCAGAGGAAGACGTGGGCAACAGCACTTTGCCGTGCAATTCCTGCCACCCACCCCACTCTGCTGCCTGAGCTCCTATCAGGTGTGATGGCATTGCTGAGAGCAGACCAGGCTGGTTCTGCAAGAACCTGTGGGGAAAGCAATGCTCTCAGCCAAGGCAGCTAGAAGCAGGTCACAGCAGCCACTTCTGCCACCTCAACAGCAAAAGCACTCCCAGACTGGCTCTCCAGCCCCTGCTTGCACCCAGGACCCAAAAGCAGAATGGAGCAGGCAAAAACAGCTGCAAGACCATCCCACTCTCCTGTGAAAGGAGGAACTCTGTTTTTCTAAAAAAAAAAACAAAAAAAAAAAAAACAGAAGTAAACAAGTTTCCATCACTGACTAACAGTGGTCTGCAAACTAGAAATTACAGGGAGAAGCTTTGAAGTTGTAGGCTACAGAGGGCTCAGCTGATAGCTCAGGCAGAGAAGCTGGTCAACAGGCAGAGAGATTTCCCTCCCACCTCCTTTTTCAGGTCACTTACTGCCTAAATTTACTCAGGCATCACCACCACATCAGCTTCAGAGTGCCTCGGAGCAGGACGCCGGGTGCCTTTTAGAACTGAAGGCACAGCCAGCATTTTATCTGCTTAAAGATGCTGCTGAACAAAATGATTCAGAGACCATTAGACCTAGCCTGAGCAAGAAAATGCTGTCATCACATTCTCCTTCCACTGCTGAAAAACAAATCCATCTTTCCCAGGAGTAGCATATAAGGCAAGCAAATCTGGCTTGTGTCATGGCAGGACCAGCGTGTTTACAACACAAGTATTCCTGTGCAGGAACACTCCAGGATCCATCTGGCTGTTTATCATCCCTCTGTCTCACTGCAGAGCTTCCTATGCAGTGCAGTCTCCAGGTCCTCGGATAACCCCAGCTGGGGAGCAGCAGCAGTGATGTGCTGAGCCCGATGCTGCCGGCGAACCCCAAGCAGACACACACACAGCAGAGGCAGAAAACGCTGCACTCCTCTGCAGCGAGGATCCCCACACCCATCCCCAGATCCCTGCATGCGGGAGAGCTGCCAACAGGCTGCTTTCAGGAGCTGCAGACAGGAAGCGGCAAAGGATCCAAAGGTCTGTTACCAGGCACAAAAAAATCTCTCTGCTTGGAAGCAGTGGCCTAAATACACACACACCACCCCCACCCCCAGAAAACAGCATCTGCAGAATACAGTATCTGCAGGTCGCAAAAAGGCTAGTCGCAGTCACCAGGCAGGGCATTCATTTAATCTCAAATACCCCAAACCTAATATAATCTCCAGAAATTACAACAAACAGCTGCTCCTGCTGAGGAGCTCAGAGCAGGGCAAGAGCTCCACAAACACAGCTGCTTCTTGGCTCAAGCTGGTTTTCCCCAGAGACCACAAAAAGTCTTTCATACAGCAGACAAGCAACTCCCAGGTGGATTCTCCTGCTCTGAGGACTACTGGAGACACAGAGTAGGTCTGAAAGCAAGTTTTCTGTCCGGGAAAGCCCAAGTCTGCTTCTGTCTCGATGCAGACAGACATCCTAGAAAGGCTAGAGAGTTCTTAAAATCCTATTTGGCAACAAACAAGCAGCCACATTAGAAGTATTGGACATAGGATATTTAAGGTCTTATCCAACCTAATCAAAGCAGGAATTGCAAACATTGAGCATTTGGGAGGAAAAGAAATCTGAAAAAACCTGCAGAGGCTGAGGGAAAGTAAAGGGAAAAGTAGTCCAGACCCAGACAGAAAACCTCTCAGACCACGAGTGCCAGCACTGGCAGTGCCTGTGCAGGTCTCATCTAAAGACCAGCTACTAAAATAACACACAATATTTACTGAGCCATTTTTCATACTGTCTTTCTAGAAGCAAGCATTAGAAAAAATGAACCATAGAGGAAAACAAAAAAAAAAAAACCCAAAACACACACAAGCCACAGAGCAAGTGTGCTCTTTGTTTTTCTGCCACCAAAAAGATCTGATCCTCATTCTTCATCTTATCCCTGCAGGCCAGAAGGGACTCCTCCACTGACTCCTGCCTATTCTCATATGACAGCCACAATTCCACAAGATCTACAGTGACAGAAACTCTTAGGCCTCCTGTTTAAAGGTCAGTAATACTCAGCATATTATTAACTTTATGCTCCATCTGAAAGACTAACTTAATTTTGCCATACCTTAATTGGTTTTTTCCTGGACTCCTTTATTACAAGTGTGCAGTCCTAAACCAATAAAATAATTCCCTCTTGCAGATTATTTTTTCATCTGCCCTATAGTGAGTTTAAGACCTTCAATCATCTATAATTTTCTTTCAGCTTTTTCCTGGAGACAATCCATACACAAAAAGATAGCACAGTAATATTACCAAACCCAGTTTCCCCTCCTCTTGCAAGGACTGTTTGCAGGAACTGTGGAAAAAGTCAAGGGACTGAGAACTAGACTACTAGAGAATGGTATTTTTGTTGAAGCTAAATTTTGTTTTCCCTATTGGGGGTATATTTGGAAGATACACAGTATTGGGGGTATATTTAGAAGATACACAGACTCTAAAAAAAACTGTGTTCTCCAGGAAAGCCTTAAACTGCCTGCTTTGTCCAAAGCATATGGAAATTCCTGTCCCATTCTCCAACAAACAAAAGATCAGAGTCCTATGTTCTCCTAATATTTCCAAGAAGAGAAGATTCCCTACACAGAGATGCACCCCCACCCCTCCCCTCAGCTCTGATTAAAGGGTGCTGTTTGTAGCAGAAAAAGAGCGAAGCAGCTGTAATTCTTTGAAAGGAAAACAGGACAGAAAACAATCTATAAAAGGCTCTTTGTGGTAATTTATCACACATGTTTATTTCTTCGCATGAAATAGCTTCGGAGCAGAAGCAGCGCCAGATTCCTGTGTTGCTGTCAGAGCCACCAACACAGATCTGTTTCCATTTCCAAACTTCACTTATATTGGCTGAGACTGAGTCATGAGGCAGAAATCTCCCCTCTGCATTTTAACAACAGGCACAGTCTGACCTTGTTCCCAGAACTGGGAACTTGCTCCCCCTCCTCCCCAAGCCATAATGCAAGGCACCCAGGAATGGCAGTAGCTTGTTTTCATGATACCCCAGGGACTTGTTACTGAAAAAGGCTTTAAACCCAGGAGACAAAGCTTCGTGGAGTATTGTCCCAGGCTGTAATCCTCAGAGATCCTGTTTATCCCTTGCATAGGCACTGAGGATCCCGGTTTCCCACCTTCCCATTAGATCACACCATACCCACCAACATGCAGATGTCCTGGGAGGTTTCAACACCCCATGAAGCACCCCAAGCTGCAGCACCTAGGGAGCAATCCAGCCTCACGTGCTGCAGAGGGCCCCTTCATGGCCACCCTGCTGGGAAGCAGCAACCATAACCTGAGGTGGCAGAGGACCAGCTCATGCACCAGTGGGTTTGACCCATTTCCTGGAGCACTTCAGGTCACTCACAGCTGGCAGGAGAAGGAAGTCTTTGACTTACACGTGCACGTGTGCTCTCAGCAGCTGGTGCCTGTGTCAGCCAGAACAAGCTTACTTGGCACCAGAAGTTGACTGGTGCTCACCACCTCTGTGTAATAAACCTCCTTAAAGAGATCTTCAAGTCTCCCCTTTCAGCACAACCTTCAGCCTCCCCTGGGCACAGTGTGTGCAAGTCACATCACCCAGAACATGCAAGCCGTGGACTGGTCATCCCTATGTCTCTCCCCTGTCTCCATGGACATCTGGTGGAAGGGACCCACAAGAGATCACCTCAAAACACACCAGCTCTTAACACACCAACTGGAGTGCCCCAGCTTGCAGGCAGAACCATGCAGAGAAAATAAAGCAGCAAGAAGCCAACGAGTGAAATACACCTGCTTTTAACAGTCACCACTGCAGCTCCACTGTTATGCAGGTAAAGAAGTGCTTCCCTCCCACTTTAGACTATTTTTAATCACATTCACAAGCCTCAGGTACCAAAATGCCTCCGTGCGGCTCTGCAGGGAGGAACAAGCAGCTAGACCTGAATCTGCATTTGAGAAGTCAGGCCTGAAGCCATCTCAGCTCTTTCCAAAACACACCACTGTCTGGAGGGATCGGGCTCCACCTGAGGTCTCCCGGTGTGAGCTCACAGCGTTGTTACTTGCTTCAGACCTTGAGGCTTGGATCTTCTCTTGGAAGATTTGACCTTTTTCCCGCTGCTGTACTTCCTTTGTGCTGTGTAACTGGCTCACTAATAAGGGCACTAATAATTGGCTTTGCTTACTTCTGGTGCTAAAAGCCACGGTACAGCACAGCCAATATACTTTCGCCCTATCTTCTGTCATCACCAGTGGCTCTAAAATAATCTGTGACCCCTTAATAACCACACAGAGAGACAATACCCAAAGCTGGCAGCAGCAGGGTGGGAATCCTCTCCTCTCTCACAGCAGTTCTGATGTGCTCCTCTATTCCTTGCTTTTATTTGAAGTGTGGCAAGATGACATTTGCCCCATAGTTCTTTGGGACAACAGCCAAGGCTTTCAGTGAACGTTACATATGAAGGAAAGACTGACATCTGCACAGAGTTTTGAAAGCTTTAAATATACTAAAGCAACAGCAGCAGCAACACAGTGCACACAGTGATCTGTAAACCCAGCCTCTGCCAAATTTAGGTCTCAGGAGTTCAGCCAGTGTCTAAGCCTTGTTAAATTAGAGATATCCTTAACAGGAAGCTTTACATCCGCAGCAAGCTCAAGGTAATGCAGTCCAAATCTGAGAATTTTTCAGCCACAGCTCAAGAAACATCAGTGCTTCCCAGACTGTTTTCTAGGAGACTTTCCTCCCAGCTCTGCTTCAGCCACACTGACAAGGATCAGGGTAATTGGGTAGAAAATACAGCAACCATGGAGGATGATACTGCTTCTGTCTCCAGCCAGAAAACACCAAAACGCAGAGATCCAGCTGACAGTTGTTGACCAATGCTTGGAGTACAACCCATGGACTAAACAGCCCTAAGTGTGCTGCAGAGGTGGAGCTGAGTACATTCAACAACAAAGCATTTCTAAGGAAACCTGGAAGGGGCTCTCATCCCCCTGAGAGCAAAAGCTTTTGTGCTCAAGAATAACCATTTTCCTAGGCTGAGGAAAAGCTGGCTGTACCAGTTTGCCAGGGTTTGTGCCCTGCTGTTTCTTCCTGAAGTACATCTATGCTAAATCCAGTGCAAACACGTATCCAGCCGGTGCCAGGTAGCTGAGCACTGCATGTACAGGAGTATGACAGTTTGAGCCCTAGACAAAAACACTTCCCTCCCCACAGACACCTTCACCTGAGATGCAAGGTGAAAAAACAAGCAAAAAAAAGGAATGGGAAAAACAAGCCTTTGAATAACTGCCTAGTACTCAGCCTTTCAGGTAAGAGTGACTAACCCTTTGTACTAAACAAAAACATGTGCTATTCAAGCCACAGGCAAAGGAACCACTTTGTTCTTCCCTGCTAGCCCAGCTCACAGCCATAGTAAGGAATAAAATAGAGTCAGGTAATAACTCTTCACTTACCGTAAGCGACGTGAAGGTCATGCACATCCCACCAAAGCCATTCAGAGCCAGCGCAATGAATATCAGCACAGACAGAGCTGCAACAATAAGAGAGACACCCTTAGCTTTTACTGAGATGGAAAGGGAAAGGACACAGAGCCCTGAGGGCTTTGGTCCTGACACATGAAAACCCCAGCGGATCAACAGCCTCAGGATATGCTACACTGTTCCTGAACCAACACCCATCTCCCCAGCCAACACAGAACAGATGGCCAAGGCTCTCCAAGACAAGAGTTCAGGATGGGATCATCTCTCTCCAGAGTGGAAGGATTTATTTTCTCTAATAAGCAGACTTGCTGATGCACCTTGTCTAAATGGGTCTTAAAAATGAAGATTTACTTGAAAGAACTGGATTCAAAGTGTCATCTCAGTATCTGGTCTTAAAGATCAAGCTCTATCCCTGGTGAGTACATCAATTACACATTGTGTGCTATTACCTATTTCCCAACCCTGAAAGAGCCATGAACTTGTTTGGAGTTACTCCTTTACAAGACCTGGCCCTGCCCAAACACAGAGCTGAGAGACCTGGCTATCTCAGACATTTGGCCCTTGCTATGCTCTCCACTTATGGTTGTGAAACACCAGTCCTCTCTGGAGCCACTCAGCTCCCACAGGCTAGCAGATACTTGGCTTGTGTCCTCAGCAAGACCCCAGTACAGCACTGGAGGTGTGACAGTCAGGGCATGCAGTGCCACACACTTATCTGCTTCCCCAGAACAACGCCTACTTACAGTCTGGGTTACTGGCACCATATGCGATCAGCACGCAGGACACAGCAAAGCAGGCACTGAAAGAGAACCAAAACCACGAATTTCTTACAGACAGCCTTACACGCAGTAAGTTTCATATGCTTCTAACTCCTCAGCACCTCGTTAAGCAAGCACAGTATAATTTCTCTGTAAGAAGGAGGGAAACTGGTGATTTGGAAAGAAGAATCCAAGGAAATACCCAAATATTACAGACAGGCCTTGCACAAGAGCCGAGTCAGCAACCTTTCCTCCTAGTACCAATGCAACGCTTGCTGGACTGAAGTTTCCTACTTGTTTTCCAGCACAGAGCTTTGCCAGCTCTCACCTCAAGGTGAATAAAGACAGCAGCAGCCTTCATTCTGAGCCCCAGGTTCCACCTGCTCCTCTTTGGTAGGGTCCAGGTAAGACACTTTCCCTGTTTTCCCCACTGCCTACAGGCCAGTTTGGTTTCTGGTACAGATTAAGAGTCAGCAGTGCTGGGGTCCACCATACCCAAGAAGTCACTAATCCCTTCATGCCACCACAGAAGCAGCCAACAAGCTTGCTATTTGGGGCTGAAAGCAACACACACCACATGGCAGAGAAGAGACCTAGAAAAGGCAGGGAGGACATGTTTATCTGCAAGTTAACTCCCCAGCCTGCAAACAATGATGTAACATCTTGGTTTTGTGCCTCTCAGGACATAGCTCCCAGCTCAAGGAAAAAAACTACCCTCCATGACTCACAAATGACACGGCTCTTCCTCCAGGCTCCATCTGGCCAGGGAACACAGAGCACCACTGGAGAACTGAGGTGTGGACACAAAGTTCCCTTATGGAGCAATTCACTGTGCTGGCTAAAGTCATCCCAGAGCTGCTCTGGTGCCCTGTGCATGGCCAAGAGCTCCCAGTAGACCTCAGTAGGGCTCCCAGCCCCATCCCTCACGCAGTTCCTGAGGCTGCAGGGACCCTGTAACAAGCACAGCACCCAAACAACACCCATATGCCCCAGACGAGGGGTAAATTTTCCCCTCAACCCGCCCAGAGAGCCCAGGACACCAACCTGCCAAGCAGCCGCAGCTTGCGAGGGCCATACTTGTCCATGACAATCCCCAGGGGCAGCGTGATCGCACTGAGCAGGAAGGACCCAATGGTGAAGGCCAAGTTCAGCATTTCATCCTGGGCATTGCAGGAAGGCCATTTGTGCTCTGAATCTGTGCTGTTCATGTGTTCAGGACTGCTGGTGACGTTTTCTACACGGGACGATAGAGAACCATGGCTGTAGTACATTAGGACGAGGCTTGCAGCATTGCAGGAAGGAAGGTAGATAAGAGCTCCGCACGCAGGGTGCTACAACACACTGGGCATACACCCCCCACACTCCAGCTTTTATGATAGTCTGTGGGAAATGGAGAAGGGAAAGAGCGGCAGCAGAAGGACAAGGGAAACCTGATGAGCTCAGCTGGGAGCAGGAAAAGGATGCACAGGCACAGAGGGGACAAGTATTCCAAGCAACAGCAGGGTACCAACCTAAGGACAGGTTCATTAATTTATGAAAGCAACTATATACTGCAAGGACTTAGCAATTACAGGGGACTAAACCCAACAGAACCTGAAGGGACTAATGTAGGAATAAGGTCCTCCTATCTACAACTGGCATGTTCTCACAGCTCTTTTCTCTAACTATACTGGGAGCGACAACTACAGCCTGATGAGTTATTTTGGGTCCAGACGCTGGGCTGACAAGGCCTGGCACAGAACGACAGCCTGCTCAAACGAAAAGCTTCCTGTCCTCACTGTGGGCATCAGGCTGAGGAATGGCTTTGCAGCAGTAACCCTGCTTCCTGACTGCCTTGGATTAAATCCTTCCTGGATTTAACTGCCCTATCCCCAGGAGGGCTGGCAGCTCACTTGTCTTCTCCATTTCTTAAAGAATTGATGCATCTTAAACTTCTGCCCCATAACTAGTGTTTTTTAATTCTTTCCAAATGCGTTTAGGCCATACAGAACAATTCTATCTCCAGCTTTCTGTTCTTGTCCTTACATGAGGAACTCCTCATGCAAACTCCCACATTGAACAGAGCCCATGTTGTGTAAGAGACAGAAACGGGACAGTTTAAATAAAAAAAAAATTAAAAAAAAAAAAAAAAAGGAAAGGAAACAAGAAGTTCACTTTTCTTTGCAGTAGCAGTTTCAGTCAACTCATGTGACCTTCGGTCCTGTTACAAGCCTATCCCAAGGTGGCTTACAACTCCCCAAAGGAGCACGTGTGCCTCTAGACTTTCATTAACCCAGAGCTATAGCACACTCCACCTCTCACTCTCCCAATGCTTATCTGACTTACAAGTAACCTTTGCTGGTATGACAAAGCACTTGCTTTCTTACTGCTGCTGCAAGCCAGTGACATTAAATTCTCTCCTTCATATTTAATAATTGATCTGACAGAGTTCAATATTAAAGGAGAATAAGACAGCGAAGTCACCTACATAACCAGCCGCATGAAGCAAGACTAGAGATTCCCAGCAAGCCCTGGTAGTTAGCTAATTAGTAGGAATCCCTCACGTACAAGTGATTTCACAATTACTGCTTGGTGCAGCTTGTGGAGAAGATCTTGGCTGCTTTCGCCCTCACTCCATCTCTGGAAAACGCACAGCCCCACCTTGCAACTCCTTCCTTTCTACCCAAGCCTCAGCACCATTAGTTACTGGTTTCACCCTGGTTCTCTGAGCTGGCCAAAACAACCCTCCCAGCTTTGTGTCCATTGCAAACAAATCACACTCCACCTTCCAGACATCAGGTATTAGCAGGAATTCAGGTGCTGATATCTGAAGCTTATGAGCTGCCTGCAAAAGTTCCTCTGCCCCTCCCAGCACCCCAGGGAAGGCGCATGGCATTTCTCTCCATTTACATTGCTCTCGCCAACACCTTTACAAAGGCATCTCAAACTGCCAGTGGGTAGTGATGACTATTTGTTCCTGCCCTTTGCCATGTGCTCCTGACTGATAACTTAATCTATCCCTTCCCTTGCCCTGCTAGTCATGGATAGCCAGAGTAAGCAACAGAGATATCCCCAGAAGGCCACATTGTCCCATCAGCATCCCCTCTGCAGGGAGAGCTGCACTCCAGCCTGAAGCTCCCAAGTGACATCCTTAGAAATCAATCCTGGACAGACTTGGGAGGGTCTCTGCAGTTTTCACACCACATCTTAACCATTTCCATCAATCTTTCCTTCACAATTGCCTCTTCTTGTGGTCCAGGATCTTAAACGCTGACTTCTGACAGCATCACCATGAGGCATGCACAAGCACAGTTTCACCCACAGCATCAAGGCTTTCTGAGCTCTCCACAAAGATAAATTCATAGGAAACAGATGTGGGTGAGAGGTTAAAGTTGGGAAAACAAGGGGAGGGAAATAAAAAGAGTGACAAAGTATTAGTGGTTTCCCTGTGTCAGCACTCTACAGAGATAGCTCAGCTGTGGAGTGGAAGAAGGGTGGAGGGACACAGACAAGTGCAGTGACCTTATAACTTGTGTAAAAGAGTCTGTCAACCCTCCCCGTGAAGACATCTCAAAACAGAGCTATTCAGCATTTAAAGCCGGAGTAGATGAATTACAGTTAATGTACTGATGTGTACAGTTGTAACATGACCCCAAGGAATTTCCATAGCAAATGTCTGCTTAGTGGACCCTCCGATGGCATGCACAACGAGCAGCGACGCTGGGAAGCAAAGAAGACACAGCTCACAAATGGCAAAGAAACTTGGCCCTCTCTGAAGCCTTGCTGCAACCAGGAAGGCTGAGAACAGGGCACCAGACTTCAGCCCCTGCTTGTACCAACCACCTTGTTTACAGCTGCTCATTGACAGTTCCAAGGAGGGGCCGGACAACAGTGCTATGTGGAAATACAAATTGTGAAAATAGAAGCAGCCCCTGAGCAACAAGAGAAGATCCACCGAGGCGTAATGGAAATTATTCAAGCAGCCCTTGGCACCCTGACATCCTCTGATCCTTTTCCAGCCACCTCCATAAATCGAACGTTTTGGAGGGACTGCAGGTGTATGCAACATGCATAGGGTCCAGCTGGGAACTGTCTCATTGGGGAGCAGAGATTCACGTGCCAGCAGGTCACCAGCACATGAGAGCAAGTGGCAGCATATGACATGCGGCTAGGAGGAGATTCATGGGCAGAGAACCTGCCTAGTTACTCACCTACCTGATGCACCTAGTTACAGCAAACAGCCATTTCCCTCAATCACAGCTCAGATCCTGTTCCAGATCAGCACACGCCACACTGCTGGGGAAAGTCTCCTACGTGCCTGGCTCCATCTGCAACAGTGCTTTGGGGAAGGGCTGACTCTGTGCCAAATGTGGTGCCCTCCCCTAATTTCTCCTGCCAAGACCACCTGCATGCAAGCATGCCAGGGCCGACATGCGAGAGTGCTGCTCGGCTAAGCCAGCGGCACAGGCTCCGTCCATGTGCGCTCACTGCGCTCTCACTGTCAAGCCAGAAGAAGCTGTAAATCTTTTTCAGCAATTACAAGCACATATTGCCTATTTTTACAACACCCCTCCTTCAAGCAGCAGGATTTCTACTGCCCAATTAGTAGTTCAAGTTACTATTTAAAGAATGACAGCTTAGGTGAGAGGAAGGCTGCCTCGGTAATCATTTATGTCAAGCTCATCACTGGGATTTGTTCAGGCTGTTACTGGAACATCTGAAGTCATCTTTTCTCCCAAATTAAGCCCTGTAGGTTTCATGAGAGGGTCAATCATTAACTACTCTTTGCTGACCTCTTCAAATCCCAGGCACACACCATGTTACCAGAGGAACAAGTCTGGCTTTTTCAAGAGTGACTGCCATCTCAGGTGGCAGAGAAGAGGTTTCCTTTCATCTTGTTTCATGGATCAGGCTGAGCCAAGAAGGCAAGGCACCCCCAGCTGCCCCAGCAATAGCTCAGTGGGACACAGCCTCATCTTCCACCTTTTTTTTTTCTTTCTATTAAAAAAAAAAAAAGCAGGAGAATTAAAAATTAATAATAGTAAAAAAAAAAAAAATAAAAACCAAAGCCAAAGAGTCTGGGAGCATTGGTTTAAAGAAAAAAAAAAAAAATCACAGTGAAAGACATGTGCAAACAACTGATCTGCAGTCTGCCCACATAAGAACATGTTTTCTCTTTTCAGGATGGTGTCATACTTCTGGGAACTGGGAGGAGATGTTCTTGCTTTATACCACTGCAAATGCAATTTATTTGGGTTTTCCTCACTGCGTGTCCATCCGCTTGAACTTCCAGGACCTCTGCTCTGGGCACCCAGCTGAAAAGCCTCATAACTGGGGCACAGTCTACAGCTAAAACCCCACTCTCACCCCAGCTGTGGTTTCATTTTGCAGCGATTCTCAGTCAGGGCCAGCACCTTCCCATGCAGCTCTCTGGTACCACCGACAGCTGCTAATCAACACAGCATGCTTCCTGTAGAAACTGAACATTTACCACCTTTACTCTTTTCCTGTTCACAGGGTCACCTGCACAGCCTTTCTACAAGCCATTGTCAAACATCAGCAGCTTGGAAGGGACCCTCATACTTCGAGTCCTCCACCACAGACCCCAAATAAGTAAGAGCAAAGAGCTGTCAGACAGCACGTTCCTCCTGTGCCTGTGATAAGGCACATTAACCTGCTGTAAGTGAATTAGCTTATCATGCCTTTGGTTTTCTGCAGCCCTGTCTTAGAGGAAGGCCCTCTGTTCAGCTGGCTCCTTATCTCTGCTCTTTGTGAACAGATTATCAAGTTCAAGATTTTTTATTTATTTATTTATTTTTTTTTAAAAATCCATGTCTCTAAGACCCAAGCCTCAAGCTGCCCAATTCCAGTGACATCACAGCGATGCCAGACCCTGAACAGATCAAGTTCCCCAACGGCTGATAAGGCCCAAATCCTGATAAAGACTGTGGAATCAGCACTTGCACCGAGTAAAAGATGCTGCTTCAGTTGGTTAAAGGCCAAGCAGCAGTGTAGTAAAATTCAAATGGGAACAAAGTGCTAGCACCAGACTCCCTGTCAGCAAATTTCAAGCATACCTCTCAGGATGTGGCCAAACCTGCCGCCCAGAACGGGTACAACCCCCAACTCAAACCCTGTTGCACAATTGCTTTAAAAATATTTGCTATTTTGATGTGGATTTTTTCTAGGTGTCCACCTCTAACCTCACACAACCGAGTAAGAGTCAGGCAGACTGCGTATGTTTGCACACTGGTTGAGTAAAATCCAATACCAGAAGCCAAGGGCAGGCAGGAAGACAAGGAGCTCTTCATAAATTGCAGCCACTTCCTGGGCAGCTGCTGCTACCTCCAGAGAAAAGCCTGCAGAAGGGACAAGGTCTAGCTTTCCTCTTTTGTTGAGGGCATCACAAAGTGCAAGAGCTTTTGCTGACAAACAAAAAAGCCCTGCCAAGAACCTTTGGCTCATTAGGAAAAGTGTTTTTTTTGTTGTTGTTGTTTTTTTTTTTTTTTCTTCAAGACTTACATGCCCACAGCAGCATCAGGAGCAACAAGTGCCCGAAGGCTACTAGCTACAATTAGTTTGCACCAGCCTTCCATCCAAGTACACTCTTGGGTGCAAGATTCAATAGGTTATGCTGGGAAAGGCAACCACTGGGCCATCCTAATCCCAACAAAGGTCAAGCTCCACTTGGTGCTGCTCATGCAGTGACCACTGCATGAGATTCTGCTGTCCCCGCACTGTGAGCTAGGACTCTTCCCTACCGAACTGCTGAGACTATTACAGTGAGGACAAAAATCCCCAGACAATAGAAAGTGAATAAGCAAGGATGAACAAAGAAACCAGCATAACTGGTCCTCTGTGCTCATCACAAGCCACCAGGAGTTCAGCGGTGATGGCCAGATATTTGAGGACAATAAGAACATTTGACTACATAAATTTCGGGGATTAAGTTTTCCTGCCTCAAGGCAGGTCATTAGGAGGAAGAAATTGCCTCTAGGACACCACAGTCCCAATGGTTTGCATCTTCCCTGTGATCTGTGGTATGAGCGCTCCCATGGGGAGAGCCAGACAGACCACAGATTGGCAAACATGGGTGAGAAGCCAAGGTGAATCTTGCTGATTTGGAGCAAAGGCAGATGAATTGAAAGCAATCAAAGGAAAGAGTAGAAGGTGGGCCTCAAGCAAAGCAGGGCTTTTGTCAGCAGGACCCATCTTGGAGAGCAGATAGGAAGGTGGCTGCTTTTGGAGACAGCCAGCATTTGCTTATCAACTCTTATAGGGTTTATCTCAGTAGCAGAAAGCATCCACCTGATAGGTTTAATGAGATCTCTTACACAAGCCTGTAACAAAGTCACCATGTCTTGGCACCCTTGAAGAGAAGCCCTAAATAGTCTCCAGCTGCTAAGGACTCTCCCTCATGCAGTCTAGAGCACTACTGGGGACCCAAGTGACACAGACACACTTGGAAAGCTCACAGTATGAGCAGAGCATAGGATGAAGATTAAGCAGCCAAGCTACAGCTGGTAGAAGACTCAACCATGTGCACCAATAATGCTCTGCAAGACTGAGGCAGGCAGCCACCCACAGTCACACAAACCTGAAGAGACCATAACAACTTGTTGATGAATGAGAACAAAAACAAAGTATCACAACTATTCAGTCACTTTTTTGCTTAGACTTTGTTTCCAGTGGCTGTTCTCAGCCATTGGCCATCCAGAGCTCTGGGGTCTAGGCTCCAATTTCTACCTCCTCCTTCCCCTATTATTTCCTGCTCCATCTCCATGCCCACCAGTCCTGAATGGTCTGATCCCTCTGACTAGGTTTATCATCTCATCCGCCATCAACATCTCTGGACAGAGCCCTGACATCAAGCTTCTGATTCTCTTCCTTCTGCCATTCCCTTTTCTGAACACATGTAAACATGTTATTAAAGCAGCTTTCCAAGTCCACATTGTACCTTTGCCCTTAGGTTCCTTTTAATCCCACTGTCCACCCTACCACACTGTGGGATTCTTCAGACCACAATCCTCTCCATGTCCAGACTGGGAATACATGTCCACTTACACTTTTTTTTTTCCCCCCAGATCATCCTTCCCACACCACAAAATTGCCTTTTCCCCTGCAAGGCCATGTCTGCAGTATGGATAAATGCTTCCCTTAGAGGGAGAGCAGGGAGAAGAAAAAAAATAATCAACAGAATTTACTTCTGCAACTTCTCAGCAGCAGCACCGGACTCAATCTCATTTTCACTCATGGTCTTTTCTTCCTTGTCACTAAAGAAAGAGTACCCATAGTTTCTCCCCTACAAGCTCAGGGCATCCTTCCCACAAAACATCTTCCAGAACACATTGGGCTTTCCCTTGGAGAGATCAGCCAGGCCACCAAGCAGAGGAAGAACTCACAGCCAAGTGAAAGAGGCCACCTGGAAGAGCTTTACCTAATCTTTAAGGCTTCTTTTCCAATCACTCTGCAAAGCAACAGCAACAACAACCACATTACACCATCACAAATGTGTCATTGGTTTTGGAAAGGAACAGACAATCTTTCCTTCTACCCCAGGGCTAACCTGGAGCTCAGCCCTACTCTTGCCAGTTCCACACCACCATTAGACAGAAAGCCACACCAGCAAACCTCACCAGACTTATTCATGCAAGTCTCCTTACCTAAATCATAACACAGGTAGGAATAAAACCCTTCTGCTTTCAGCATGATGAGGAGGGACCCCCAGCCCAGCAGGACAGCAGAGAAGAGTAGGTTCTCGATGATGGCTGTGAATGCCATCCACCAGCGCCGGCGATGGGCTGTCGCAAGTGTGGGCGCCATTGCTATGTGGGAAGATGGTCTTGTTCAGACTCTCAACCTGCAGGGACCAGAATAACATCCTGTGAGTCCACAAACACAGCACTTGCCGCTTTAAAAACTGCAGAAAAAGCATGGTTTAAGAAGAGAGATCTCTACTGGAACGCAAGCAAACCTGCCTGCTGGATGTAAGTCACTCAGGTGGAAAACTTGTTTTGGCAGGTACCAACTTGCCAAGTGACCTGGAGGGATGGGGGAGCACAGGTGCCCTTGGAGCTGCCCCTCCAACACACGCACCATGCAACCGAGGAGCATTCAAGGACTCCGTTCCACTTCCCGAGCAACAGGTATGAAAATGCAGCAAACATCAACTGCCCTGAGCCCACTCCCCCATCACCTGTGTGGCATAGGCAGCCCATTTATAAGGCAATGAGAAAACACATGCCAGAGCAGGGGGGCTTCAGCCAGCACCCCGGTCTCCCATCTGCTTGCAAGGCAGAGACTGAGACCATGAAGGCAGTTCCACAGCCCTGACAGTGGCTTTTAGCGACCCAACAGGTCTGTGCTGCCACACACAAGACGACAGATCTGCTCTGGAAAGCGAGCACAGGTCCTATATGTGCCGTGGGTCCTATATATGCACTCAATACCACAGATGGCTCACGAAGGAGCACTTTTTGCTGACCGCCAGAGCACACAGCTGGGGGACGAGGCGGCCACATCCTGCCCTGTCCTAATTGTGCAGAAAGCAAGGTGCTCTATCTGGGACGGCCCGTGCCACACGCTGCTCCACCTCAGCACACTGGCATCCTCAGGCTGCCCCACAGGTGTTGTGGGCAGATTAACTGTCTTCAGCTCCACTGCCCCAGTCCCTGAGGCCACAAGAGTGAGCAGCAGATTAGGGAGCAGCCCTGGCTGGCCAAAGGGCTGCTCTGAGGAGCCCCAGGGTGCACAGCACCAGGGCCAACCCTGGGTCATAAGGCAGGTGGCCATTTTAGACAAGCTGAGCTTTTTCCCAGCCCAGAGCACGCCCCGACCAGGCACTATGGGGGAAAGCTACACACCACAGCCCAAGATGGTTTCTCAAGGCTTTCCATAGGGCAGAGGCCTCAGCCCTGGGTGGCTTTGGAGGGGAGATCCAAGAAGGACAGGGCCACCCTCCTGCTACAGAAGCTGGTGCAGAGACCCCAGTCCCAGGAAGCCAGCCTGCAGCCCGCCCCCACCTCCTCCCTGCACTCCCACACCCCCTCGCCAGCACAGGCATCCTCGCAGCAGCGATAGGGGCTGCCCGCTC
>VZRU01005567.1:19580-34348 GCA_013398155.1 Pedionomus torquatus | reverse complement strand
CGGGCGGTGATGGGGACTCCAGGGGAAAAAGGAGGAAAGCGGGACGCCGGTGATACCGGGCACGGAGAGGGGATGGAGCCCCGTCGGGCCGCCCGCTCCACCTCCCGGCGCGGTGCGGTGCGGTCCCGCAGAGGCGGCGGGGAATTCCCTGCGGCCTCCGGTGCCGGTCTCCGCCGGTCTCCGCCAGCCCCGGGCGACAACCGGGAGAGCCGCACCGCGCTCGCCGCGGAACGGCTTTTGCCAGAGCAGCCCCGGTCGGGCGCACGGGGCCGTTTCGGTAACGGGAGCCACTTTATTTCTCATCCGCTGTGGTTACGGGTACCGGATCCGTCCTGTGAAGCCCACCCCTCCCGGTACCCTGCCCGAGGAGGGAGCGGAGAAGCTGTCCCCAGTTAAAAGACCATTTTGGGGCAAACAGCCCTCGAGACAACCTGGCCCGTGAGCACAATCTGATGCATAAAATAAAAGACTGTGAGGCACGAGAGCAGCTTTGCAGTCAAACTCACCAGAGCTCTGCCCTCTTTTTATATAAGATTATTTTTCAGAGCATTTCTGTGGGGTTTTTAGCCCACCACCCATCAAGGAGGTCCTGGGCTGGAGAAGGTGGCCATAACCACCTAGAAATCACAACAGGGGATTTTTTGTCAGCCAAAGGAGATGAAAACAATGCTTGTGGCAGGTAAACATCTCTGAGTTGCTCAGCAGAAGCTGGGGACACGGATGGACGGACATACACCCACTACTGCATCCCCGAGAAAGGGCCAGGCCACGGTGAGTGGGAAGAGGAAACTCCTCAGCTGGGGGATAAGGTCCAAACGTTGCAACAGCTGGAAAGTGGATTTTCGCCAAGGCAAACAAACAAACAAACAAAAAAAGCCCAGCGAAAACAAGCCAGGCTGTATCAGTGTGGTGTTTTTAGCAGAGGCAGAGGAAGGCTGAGACAGCACGAGGCCCTGGGAGACCTCAGCACCCGGAGCTGGTTGTTGTGTCCAAGAAACACAAACTGTGATGGGAAGGAGCACAAGAAGGGCTCAGAGGCTGTCTGGGGACACGGGAAGCCTTTACAACAGCGAGAGCATGCGGGCGCTTGGTTTTCCTATCCTAGAAGGAGAAAAGAAGCTATCAGGTGATCAGCTGCCATCTATAAATACACCCAGGGACTGAGTAAACATCATGGAGAGAAAAAAAATAAAGTGAAGCTGAAGAACAGCACTGGCACAGTCACGTTTATAGAAACTGGCCAGGAATGAGTTTAGGCTGGAAGGGAGGTGACAGCTCCCACCTGGCCACGCAGGACGGAGCCACTGGGGTAAACAACGTGGTACTCTTCAAAGGCAGAGCCTGGATCATTTGGAAAATATAACAAGGTTGCAGCAATGGGGTACAGACCCCCCCCTGGCCATGGCGGGGTGGCTTGAGCTTCTGTTCCTACCTCCGGGAGGCCAAAATCTGCCCCAGCAGAGAGCACCGACATCTCTTTGCTTACAGACAGGACCTGCACATGGGAAGCGCTGCTTCCCACTGGCTGGCTTCAAACCACTGCAGCGGGATTTGGAAAGTCAGAGATCCATCAGGGGAAGACGTTAACCCCTCCCTCACCCGCCAGCTCTGGCTCGCAGACCTCCCGCATCCAGAATTAGAACCGCAGCAAAGCTGAAGCAAAGCAGCCCTGACAAGAGGACACCAGCGCAACCACGCTGCAGGCGTGTGCATGGGCAGCCACACGCTGGAAATCCACCACTTGTTTTCCCTGCACCACCCAGACAGGGGGAATATGCTTCATCTTCAAGCAGGGGAAAACACATCCTGCCTCGCAGCTCAGAACATGAAAGCTTCTCGCAGCAGCAGCGGTGTTTTCTCAAAGCTGGGTGCGGGTTTCAGTGTCAGAGAAGGATCTCAGGTTATTTACATGCTGTACCCAGGGCGAACCGGCTCACGTGACGTTCACTTCTGGCACAATGCTGCCTGCCTCACAGGCTGAAAATAACCAAACGATTAGGGAAAAAATGGCTGCTTATAAATAAAATGTGGGGCTGGCCCTGCCACTGTAATAAAATAGCATAAAAACAAAGAGTAGCCTGTGCAGAACAGCGGTCTGGCCAGGCTGCTACTCAGGTCTTGCCAGGGTGACTGTTTTTATTTGTACAGTGGGGTATTTGGTGTTATAATCACGGCAGTGGGTGATACCCCTGCAGGGAGGAGTGCTGCATGCTGTCTGCAAAACTGGAAACCTCACCCACGTGGGACTGTGGGGATTCGGTGCCTTGCGCTGCAGAGGAGCACCCATGAAAACAGAAAGGGACAAGTAAAACCCACTCTGTTTCCTGAAAACGCCCCAAACCCTAAACCCCAGCTCAGCAGTGACAGAACAGAAGAAGGATTCACACAGAGCCCTGTGTGAAACGCAGCCTGCAACGTAGGCGCTCTGGACACTCCCAGCCCACTCACATTCCCGCTGCCCTTCGCTCTCCAGCACGGCTCTGGGCTCAGCTCTGTAAGTGAGAGTTCAAAATTACTACAACAGAACTAGAAAATGAAAAAAAAAAAAAAAAAAAACCAACCCAATCCTGAAAGCCTAAGGCTGCCGACAAGTTTCCACACTTTGGAGAATATTTCTCACCATGTCTTTGATTCAGAAGGCGGCTGGGAAACCTAAGTCCTGAAGGGCTTTGGTAACATTTAATTTTCATTCCGAGGCTCTCATGCCATGTGAAATAACAGAAAATTATACAAGAAACTTCTACCACTTAGATACATCTAAAACCAGTTCATGCTGCAAAGCCTCTTTGACGTCTTGACCCCCTTGCGTGGGCAGCGGCGACCTTGCTCCCGTCTCACCCTCACTGCCTGAGGGCAGCCCGAGGTCCTCTGCCTGCGCTGCTGATGCTGCAGCACCTTCACTGCATCTCAGCCACCTGCAGCGATGCATTGCCGCAGCAGAACAAGGCGTGGGAGATGGTAGGAGCTCCAGGTGCCTGTGGAAATGGCATTTTCGGTGTAGCTTTTGTCCTTATCAGGGCTAGGACAGCACCGGGTGCACAGGTTGATGGTCGCAGCCCAGCTGCCACGTTTGCTTTTGCACAATTGCACCTTGGTATCGTGTGGAGTTTAAAAGGCCGTCGACAAACCCCAAGCCATGCCATGAGCTTTTTCATGCGCTACATGTACACAGAAATGAAGGCAGCCAGAGCCACACAGAGAAACCCCTGCAGACCCAGATACCCTTTGAGATAAGCAGCTGAAATTAATTTTTGCTGAACCTGCTCATCACAGCCCATCGTCTCCCTCCAGCCCAGCTTCACAAAATAATCCCCTCCAGCAAGAAGCACCTTTACAGCAAGAGGCTCCAAGCAGCGTTACTGGAGCTGGGGCACGGAAAGGTGAAAGCCAATGGGGTGAAACTGTTTTCATTCCTGCAGCTGAGCCCCTCAGCAGCCCTACTTTGATCTACAAGGAGGATATGTCTCCAAGCCAACAGGGACCAGAAGGTGCCACCACTTCATTCATAGCATCGCTGTCCTTCCAGACTGTTGCAGACACAAAAAGGGACACATAGGGTAGGGTGGGCAGAAAACAGCCCTGAAGCACTGCAACCTCGCGGGGCTGCCACCACTGTGGCTCTCAGCATCACCTGTCCTGCTGGCTGTGCCAGCCGCTGAGGGGCTGTGCCAACAACACCGTGCAGAGGAAAGGAGGTGAACAGGAAGGCTCGATGCGTGTCCAGTTCATAGCTTAGAAGGGGATCTTGGCTCCCCACACACTGGGGCTGGAGGGGTCTCCTGGGCTCCTGCTGCCCCAGCCCAGGCTGTGGTGGCTCAGGTGGGCACAGGGGTGGCTGGTGGCTCATCGGCAGGGCCAGGGGTCAAATCGGCACTGCCACTGGTCACATTCTCATATTTTGGCTCTTCCTCTGTAACAGCCTGTCCCGTTGTTTCGAGGCTAAGGATTAACTCAGGACTTTTGCTTCTCTCTGTGACACCTGCAGCATTGCCAGCCCCATCCTGCGTCCCGGTGCTTTTCAGTGAGGGAGATGTGAAAAGGAGGGATCGTCTCTTCCCAGGGAGATTCTGGTGCTTGCCAGGGGATGACTCGGTGAGAGCCCCCGGAACACTCTCCCTCTCCTTGCAGCTATTCGCCGAGTCTCTGCACTGTGCCAGGGCCCGGCGGGGCGGTTTCTGGATGGCCTCGATGTTCCTCCTCACCTTGGGCTCCTCCTTTGCACCCCACTTGCCCTTCTGCAAACTGCCCAGCCGCTTGAGCACAGCCTGGACTGGTCCCTCACCACCACCTTCTGCCTTGGGGTCCTGCCCAGCTGTTCCCACCATCATGTAGATGGTGGTGACGTTGGGGTCTTTCCCCTTTGTTTCCCAGCTGCCAGATTTTGCAGCCGCTTCAAGTGCCTCCACTCTTTGGGCCACATGCCTGGTGCCAGAGACCACCCGCCGGCGTCCCCCTGGAGTGGCCCGGGGTGATGGCCGGTGGCTTTCTTCCACCTTGCTAAGTGGCTCGGGACTCTCATAGCAATCGCTGGCTGGTTGTTCAGTGTGGGGCTCAGCTGCTGTGTCCCCCAGTGCTGGGGATAGCTTGGATGGACCCCACAGGCTCTTGGGCTTCCGCCCAGGGCTTGGGGTCTCCACTTCCCCAAATTTCGTCCCCTCGGCAAAGGACACCGAGGGCCGCTTGGCCTTGGCGATGCTGGAGGTGCGAGGGATGGCAAAAGGCTGTGAGACGTCCTCAGAGTCGAAGGCAGACGGGTCTGGGAGCGCCTCTGCAGGGGGAGATGCTGCATTCTGCAGTTCAGCCCCCCCCAGCAGTGGGATGCCTGCAGGAAAAGAGGAGGAGATTTAGGGCTGCCAGAACTAATCCCCTGCCCAGGCACACACATGGGGACATTGGGACAGGGATGATGCAATAGGATTGTCCCTGGGACTGTTTTTCTGTGAGGAGGTTGTGAAATGGGGCTGCCCGTGCCAGGCATGTCCTGTCACATGAGACCAAGCACAGACCCAGTGTGTCCTTGCAGACAGGAAAATGAGAGTATGAAAATAAACATTCCTGTGCCCAGCACCCATCCCTGGGATGCCCAAGGTTGGTAACAGGGCAGGATTGACCCTGGGCAGCCCAGAAGGGCTGTGGGCAGCTGAGGAGAGGAGGACCAGCCATGAGCATCACCTTCTCTGGGAGGGACAGAGTACTCGGGTCCCTCGTTGTCGGTGTCGAAGGAGGAGAAGGAGCTGTCTGAAGCCCACGCAGCTGATGGCGGCTCGATGAAGCTGGGGTTGAAGGGGATTTCCGTGTCGTGGTGGGAAACTGGAGAGGAGAAGACACCCAGCTGAGTGCAGGCACCCTGGGGTAGGAGAGCAACGCCTGCTCCAAGCCATGCAGAGGAGCGAGGAGGGTTGCAGACTCCCCCGTATAGGGTGACAATGCAGAGAGCATGGGGTGAAGGTGACACCCTGGAAGGGCTGTCAGCAGCTCTGTTTGTTTTACCTGTGACTTTAGGAAGTTTGTAGCCACCCAGGGAAAAGCAAGGCATCATAGCGCTGAAGTTTGCCAGCACCCCTCGGACGTGGTGCTTCATCCTGGCCACCACGTCATCGTCTGGCACGGCTGCCCTGCACAGCAGCGATGGACGTCAAGGGACATGGGAGACAGGGTTTTGCATTGGAGATTGTAAAATATATAGAAAAGTACCTGTCTCTAGCATCTGCTGGGCCGGCTCCACAGCAACAGCAGGTGACACAGAGCAGCAGCAACAGGAGAGGAACAAGGATGGCGGCTGCAAGGGCCCCATGGTCCTTCAAACCTGTGCAGAGAAGATGGGTTGAGTCTGAGATGTCCTGAGGCTGCCAAGCTGGTAGAGCTGCCCTTCACAGAGAGGAATAAATTTGAGGTTGCCCTTACTCAACACACAGTCACCCTGGACGGGGTGGCAGGTCCCTCTGGAGCACTGGCAGGGCGAGGAACAGTTCACTCCAAAATACCCCTCCGGACAGGTGTCATTGCAGCTGGAAGAGAGAAGAAAGGAGGGAAATGCTTGCAGGGAGACCATGGCCCTTACCCCATCATGCTCCTGGTGTTACCTGGCTCCCCAGTAGCCAGCCTGGCAGATACAAGCTCCTGACACAGGGTCACAGCTGCCAGCAACACATTCAGGGCAGAGGAACTGGCATCCATCACCAAAGGTGCCCGCGGGGCAGGAGCTGTTGCAGCTGCAAAGACAAGAGAGCGAAGCATCACTGCGCTGTGCTCCAGAGCAGGGGCACCCCTGCGAGGACCGGTGGCCTGATCTTGAGCGTACCTGGGTCCCGTCCAGCCGGGCTCACAGTGCTGGCAGGCCCCGCTCTCTGGGTCACAAGCCTCTCCTTGCCGGCAGTGGGGACACAGCTGGAGGCAGTCCTCGCCGTAGAAGCCGGGAGCACACGGCTCCTTGCAGAGGGTCCCGTTCCAGCCAGGCTGGCAGGCCAGGCAGAAGCCATCCACGGGCGAGCAGGGCTGGCTGCGCTTGCAGTTCCCGCAGCTGCATGGGCAGAGGGGCAGTGAGGCCTTGGTGCCCACCCCCAGCCCCTCTAAAATGCAGGTTTCACCCCACAACAGCACTGAGCATCAGTTTGAAGCACAGGGAAATACTCAGTAGTGCCTAATGCTCTGTAGTAGCAAGAGGGCAGGGAGCAAGCAGGGAGAGAAGCTGCTTCATCGCCTCGGAGAGATCAAGGACGACCAGATTTTTGGGCTTTCTACTAGCATTAGTAAGACATTTCTTTATAGCAATGCTGATGCTACACCTAAAACCCAGCAGGACAAATTTCCTTGCCCACCCAAAGGAATAGCCATGACCATGATGACTTTCCCCACGAGGTCTGACTGTCGCCCCCAGGTACTCACTGGACCCCCTTGCTGCCCCCAGCTCACCTGTGCACACACTGAGACCCGTATTTCCCCACCGGACAGGGGTCCCGGCAGCTCCTGCCCTGGTAGCCGGGGTTGCAGCTGCAGTGCCCGCTGAGGGTGCTGCAGGAGCCGTGCAAGCAGTCACAGCGTCGCTGGCACGCCGTCCCCCAAAACCCAGCCTTGCATTCACACTTGCCCGTCTCCTGGGCGCAGGGTGAGAGGTTGCAGGAGCATTTGAAGCTGCACCTCCTGCCCCACCAGCCTGGCAGGCAGTGGCAGTGGCCAGTGAGGGGATCGCAGCGGGAGCTGACGGGGTTGCACTGACATTGCTTCTTGCAGGTGGGTGCCCACCAGCCTGGCTCACAGTGGCAGACGCCGGTGAGGGGATCGCAGCGGCCGTGGGGGCCGCACTGGCAGGGGAACTGGCAGAGCTCTCCCCAGTGGCTGGGGTTGCAGGTGCAGTGCCCGCTCACAGGGTCACAGTGCCCATTGGGGTGGCACGGGCAGCTCCGCTTGCAGTCGGGACCCCAGTACTGCTCAGGGCAGCCTGTGAAGGGAAGGAGATGGTGAGGATGGGGGTGGGGGTGACAGGGAAGCCTGGCAGCACCCTGAGCATCCAGGCTGGAAAAGGGGATGCGAGGGCTGAGCTCTGGGGAAATACTCACGGGAACTGCAGTCTGCTCCAAAGAAGCCGGGTTTGCAAAGGCAAACCCCAGGTCTCACGCAGACCTCGTCCACCCTGCAGGCATCCTCTCCCTCACAGAGGGCTGTCAGAGGCAGGATGGGTACATCAGTGCACGGCAGCCCCCACCCTGGGCTTACATCCCACTGCCAGACCACCAGCCACCCAGCCACCTCCTGCCGAGGCAACCTTCCTGGGAAAACCTTGGAAACCTCCATCCCGCTCCATCCCTCCGGCTGAGCCGCAGCACCGGCAGCTGCTTGCTCGGTGTGTGCCTGGGGGTTCTCATGGTGCAGCATCCCACTGCTCGAGGAGAGCTGTAGGGCTTCCCCCCAACATCCAGCACTGCAGAGGAGCCACCTGACTGACTGCAGGGACTGAACTTTGGGCTTCATCGTCGTCCATCACTCACCAGCTGTGCACTCCCGCCCTTCTTGCTTCCAGCCGGGGCAGCATGCTGGGCCGGTGGGGAGCCTGCGGGAAAGACCCGGGGGCTGTCAGCCACGGTGGGGGGATGCTGGGGCTGGTAGAGCTTCATGGCTTCTGATAAAGCAACGTGAATGTGGACGCTTTTCCCCAGCTGGGCCTGGCGGGTGGGGAAACGGTGTGGCCCCAGGGGCTTTGCTCCGGAAGGAAGCCAGCAAAATAGAAGGAAATTTAAGAGGCTGCAGTCTGAGCGGGTGATGAGGCTGGGCAGCAGAATAAGCCTGCCTGACCCTGCCGCTGCGGAGCCCCAGCTGGGCCCCCAACACTCCGGGAACGGCTCAGAGCCTTGTCAGCCACCCAGAGCAAAGACACTGAAGAGAAGGCAAGGAAAGGCACCGCCATCGATAGCAAGATCAGCCGGAGAGGCAATGTGGCAGCAGAGCAGAGGGGGTGGCAGCTCCGAAAGTCCTTTGGGGCTTCCAACACCTACGTTTCCCACCTGGTGCCCTGTGGAAGTTTTGCCAACGCTCCCGCGACCCCCCATTGCCCTGTGCACTGAGGGTACATGAGAAATAATCCCTGGAGAAGGGGTCTGGGTGCTCCAAATGCCCATGTGTGCCTCAACCCCACGGCCCAACATCATCTCTGTCTCTACCCCCACTCAATGCCAGGCTGCAGATCTCCAGCTAAGGAAGGACAGATGGACGATGACCCCCTGGGGCTGTTGAGAGGCCCCAGGAGTAGGAGTGGCACGAGTGGGGACCCTCGCGGCACCTACCTGCAGACATTCCTGCCGTCGGGGTCGAGCTCCTGGGCAGAGCTCTGCATCCACAGCCACAGCTGGAGGCAGAGGATGGGTCGGGCACTCTCCATCCTGGTGGAGCACAATGGCCCAAGTCCTGGCAGCTCCTCAGCCCTGTGCTGGTGTCCGTCTGTCCCGTCCTGTCCCTCCCTTGTGGTGCGGCCTCTTCCTCCCGCCAACCTTGGGTTTCTTCCTGAGGAAATGTGGGAGGAGGCGCCCCGATCCAGACGTCAGGGGATGCGGCTGGGAGGGGGAGGTAGGGAATGCCGCTTCAGGGGCTATTGTTGGCCTTTGCAGCAGAAATGGGCATCCAGGAGCTCAGCGCAGCCACGCAGGGACTGGTACCTGCCTGAACATCTCATCTGTGGTCATCCTGCTCCCCCTGTGCCATCCTCCATTGCCCTCAAGGCTGTTTTAGCCAACATTCCTGCAACCCACATGTGGTGTCCACCCCCTCCTCCTGCCCCAACCCTCATGAACTGCCCCACGGCACTGCCAACCCCTGGCAAAGGCTGAGAGGTGGCATCTCCACATTCCCCATAGGGACATGGCCTTCCCCAGGCTGGCCTGTGAACAGCTGCTGGCTGCCATCCCACCTCGCCACCTCCCCAGGAGATTTGTGTCAGCAGATGCACAGGAAACACCTTTTTCCTACCCAAGGCCGGCTTGGCGGGGGGAGGCCCTGGGCTGGAAGCACACTGCTACCCCCATCATGTAGGACTTAACTCCATCGTGCCCAGCACTGCAGCCCCTGTAGCTCTGCTCCCCATCGCAGCTGACCCCCCAAAAAAGGTTCAGGAGTCTGGCACAGCGCAGCCCGCTACAGCCCTTTGCTGGGCACAAAAAGTGGTGGCTACACTGGAAAACTGCAACCAGAGCCTGGTGGCATCACCCAGCCCTTCCCAAGCCAGGAGAAAGTGAAAGCTGCAGCGGGTACCTCGGAGGAGAGATCGAACCGATTTATTTCCAACTTCAGTTCTTGAGCTAGAAAGCACCTGACCCGAGGGGACTGACTCACCCCGTGAACATGAGGATTGTTCCAGTCTTCCAGGTCTCAGTAACAGCAGGAAGAGGTTCCAGTACACAACCAATTCACCTCATGCCTGAACAGTGCAGGAATGGAACTGCTGGTGCTGATCCTGACTGCTCCCAGACACGGGAGCACCCAGACATCCAGTGCTGTGTGATCAGTCCCTCCCAGCCAAAGCTGTGACCCCAGGACAGTGCCCAGCTGGCCCCAATTCAACCTTCACATTGCAGGGATGGGGGGAGGTATGAATAGAAAGGGGTGAAGCAAAATACCCCCACAGAGCAGGATCCAGTGATGGGATCCTGGGCTGCGAGTAAGAAGTGTTTGGCAGAAAGAATCCCTTTGGGGTGCAGCAGTGGGAAATGGGTGCAGGCCCTTGCCATACTGAGCTGCAAGCATGAAAAAACAGAGAGCAAAGCCACGGCTGTGCAAGACCTCTGGAGGTGAGCCATGGCCACAGGCAGGTGTGGGCACAATGAAAAGGTGGCTGACGCCAAGGGGCACCCCACGGCTGAGCATCCCAGAAGGTTTGGAGGAAGGTTGTCCACACTGTGGCTTCGCCATCGCCATGGCACGGGGAAGCGGCCAAGGCTGTTGTGCTGCTCTCAAGGACGCCCAGAGAAGAGGAGCTGGGAAGCTCATCGCTGTGAGAGCAGCTCCAGCTCCAGCTCAGGTGGGGTCAGAGGGGCAGGGTGGCTCTGTCAGGGGAGCCAGCCACCGGCTCGCTCTCTCCCTTTGTCTCCAGCTGCGTGTCCAGTGACTCGATGATTTCCCAGGTTCCAGAGCAGCTGGATGTGGGGGGTTCTTTGCTGCTGCCCTGATACCAGAGCCCGAAACTGCAGAGAGAACAGATAACCGCTGTGGGGGAGAAGAGCCATCTCAGGGAAGTGGCCAGATCTCAACCTCCCTCTGTGTTTGGTGGAAGCAGTGGGACGCAGCCCACTTGTGAGCTCCTGGGAGTGAGCAGCATCCCAGAGATATCAGCCAGGCCTGCTCTTGCCTGCCTGCAAAGCAGAGTCCCCCCCAAACCAACTGATCCCCCTGCATCAGCATCCCTGCCAGCCCTGCACCAGGCAGCCTGGATCCGTCCCCATTGTACCCCACAGGGCAGGCACCAAGCTCAGTGGGCACCGGCTCCACAGCTGAGTCCCAAACCTCCTCTCTGCTGGCTAAGCCACCCGTCCCCAGCAGCACAGAGCATGGGAATGAACTTACAAGGTCCTAATTTTGGATTCAGGAGGATGAGCATCCACACAGTCTGTGTCTGTAGCTGGCTGCCAGGAGCCCTCCTCTTCATCGCTGAAGCACAAAGAAGTAGGGGGAAAACCTGCGCTGAGTTACGGGCTTGGCACAAGTGAAGTGCCAGAGCCACCCTGGGATTCCCTCCTGAGCTGAGCAGCGTCCCCACAGAGCTGCACACGCAGGGGGGGGCTGCAGAGCCAGGGGCACACATTGGGCTGCGATGTGCCACAAAGCCACAGCCCGCTTAGGGATGCTCGTGTCCCAGACAAAGCCATGGTTTGTGGCAAGCCCCAGCCGTGGCTCGGTGATCTCTAGCCACAAAACTCTTCAGACACCAGCTTTGAATGCCCAGCGCTTGGTCAGCAGATGATGATCAGCATCACCAATTGCCACAGCAGTAAACTCTTAAAGCATCTCAGCCCCGACGGCAAGCGCACGCCGCTACGGGGCAACAGCTTGACACCGATTGTGGCTCGCAACTGAGGCAGGTGACAGCCAGGCCGTGCAGGACAGCAAGGTGACACGCGAGAGGTGGCCACAGGGCAGCATCCATACAGCAGCAGCTATCCTCACCTGAGCAGGCAGGACCCAACACCCCCAGACCCCGACGCAAGCAAGCGGCTGGTTTCAGAAGCACAGAAGAGCTCAGTCCCCTTCAGACCTTTATTAAAGCCCCTAAAAGCCAGTGAGATCCAGCTCCCCCTGTGCCACAGAGCAGCTTTAGCACAGGCTTCACGCCCCGCTGCCAGCAGACATGCAGAGACACCGCTGGGCTCCTCCCCTCCCCATTATGAAAAGTCTCTTGGAGCCAACGCTGCCCACGAACATCTTGCAGAGCCTCCAGGGAACATCTCTACTGTCATCTTCAAAGGCTCTCTGTTGGACAGCCTCCAACTGCACAGTGCAGGGACCAGCCTGCCTCGTCCAGTGGTCCCAGTGCCACCACCTCACCTCCCTTTTGCCACTACCACACAGGGACGAGTGGCATTTGGCCAGGTTGCGTGTGACTGGTGACAAGGACATGTGAGCAGCAGCAGAGAAGAGCCTAGCCCCTGTGGCGCTCCCAGGGCTAAGCCAGAGCAAGAACAAGACATCCACTGCTGACAATAAACCTTTGATCTCTGGAAGGAGGCAGGGAGGAGAAGGGCAGCTCTTGGCCTGGGGGAGTTCCCTTCCAGGGTGTCAAACCACACGGAAACTCCATTGCCACCAGCTGGCATCCACCCTGCGTGTCCGGCTCCCCGCCCTCTCTCCTGGTGAGCAGGACTCACCTGCTCGCCGGCTCCTCCTCTGTTCCCAGCATTTTAGCTCTGATTTTTTTTCTCTGTCTTTTGATAGTTGACTTCATCGCATCCAAGAAGAAGCTGGGAACTCGCTCTTCGTTCAGCAGCTCCCTGGCAAAAAGCAGCCAGCTGGTTAACAAAGAACCTGGCACAGAAATCCCCCCTGACTGCGCCAGGAGTGGCCTCTCATGGGTCACGGGTGGCTACAGGGACAAGTGGGACCCGTCGCTCTGCCCCACACCGGCACAGCAGGACTCACCGCTGGTAATAGGCCAGCTCCTCCTGCACCAAGAACAGGTTGGTCTTGAGCTCGTTCCGCTCTTGCAGGATCTCCTGCAGCTCTTCCTTGGAGAAACAGCAGTGAGCAGGGCTCCTGCCCGAGTCTGCAGCCTGGTGCTGCGGCCCCTCCATAGGTGATGGCACTCCCTCCTGGGGGGCAGAAAGAGAGTCAGCAGGCATGTGGAGACCTCCAAGTGAAGCCTCTACCCCAAGGCGTGCAGGTAGAGATGGAGAAGTCTCAGGAATGAGTTTGCTAGTTTGGGGCCTCTGCAGCCCCCCACGGACCACGGTGGCTCCCCAGCCAGCACCCACCACCCACCACCACACGTGGCAAACCCTCTTCATCCTCCAAGTCCCACCCAGCTTTTCCTCCTATCACCTCACCTTGCTCACTCCTGCCTCTACCAATTTTTACAGACAAGGTGTTACTGACATCGCAGACACCACACTGTTTGATTTCCAGCAGTAGCTGAGTCCCACTGGAGGTCTGGGCATGCCAGGAGCCCCGTGCAGGGATGGGAAGGTTGGGCCAGTGCTAGCCATGCCCTACAGCAGGGGGGCCACAGGCTCTCACTTACCATACTGGAGTTTGGCTTCTGGGTCTCAGAGGTGGCCCTGCTCCTCCTGCTCGTTTCCCTCTGGGTTTGCTGCATCGCAGCCTCCAGGTCTGACTTCTTCTCCAGCGCGCTCTTGAGCTGAGCCTGCACTATGGCCACCTTGTGACGCAGCTCCTCGTTCATGGCCATGAAGCGATGCAGTTGCTCCTGAAGCTGGAAGGCCCAGGACCAGCCAAGGGTGAGGCACAGCAGCAGCTCTGGGCTCCCACCCAGTAACATCAGCCCCACACGGAGAGGCATCTGCCCCGGCAGGCTCACCAGCCACCACGACAGCCCCAGGGCAAGGTGACATGAAAGCGGGTCCCCGGGCCGTTCGCACACCACACCCACCCGTGAGCTCCCCCACACTCACCGCCTCTGTGTCTCGGCTCTTGCAGATGATCTCATGGGCTCGGGCTCGAAGCTCATCCCGCTGCTTGTCCACCACCTCCTTCAGCCGCAGCATCACCTCCCGCTCCTTCCGTGCTGTGCTGTCTGAGCCCAGGGATGGTGGGGACAAGCGTGAGTGGCCCCTGGGACACAAGGACTCCCCCCAGCCCCACGCTACTGCAGGGGTCCTTGATGTTTTTCTTTGTTCTACCATGGCTTCTGGTAGTCAGCAGAGTAGGAACAGAGGAAAGAGGGGAGCTGAGAGCTTTAGGCTGTGTGAGACACATCCTTGTGCTGGCAACAGCAGCGTGTACCCCGTGTCTGCCCCCACCACCCTCCTATGGGCCCGGGGGTGCTCTGGGGGCTGGGGTCTCTATGGCTGGCAGAACAAGCCAGTACTTGTGCGCCCTGGTGGGATGGGTCTCCAGGGCTGGAGAACATGTTCAGCCCTGCGCCCGGCCCGACGTCCCCCACGGGAACACCTGATGGCTGCAGGGGACCCCAAACCCACTCACTGTCCCACCCACCTTCCTGGAACTGGCTCTCTGCAAGCTGCCCCAGGAGCTGCCGGTTCTGCTCTTCCAGACGGGCCAGGCGGCTGCGCAGGGTCCGCTCCCGGCGCTCGGCCTCCCACAGCCTCTGCTCGGGATCCTGGAGGACAGGGACAGCCGGGTCAGAGCCACCCAGGGGGACAGGGACAGCCGGGTCGGCACTGTCCCGGGGAGACAGGGGCGGCCGGGTCAGCGCTGTCCTCTAGGAATAGGGACAGCGAGGTCTGAGCCCTTCCAGCGGCTGGGGACAGTCGGGTCGCAGCCACCACGGGGGTCGGGGACGGGAATAGCCGGGTCTGAGCCCCCCGGGGGGTCGGGGACAACCGGGTCAGAGCTGTCCCGGAGCTTGGGGACATCTAAGTTTAAGCCGTTCCTCGGGGGACGGGGAGTGCCGGGTCAGAGCCGTGCCAAGGGGGACCCCTGCGAGCACAAGCGTGGGTCGGGGTCAGCCCGAAGGAATCGGGGTCGGGGTCAGCCCGAAGGGATCGGGGCCACCCCGAAGGGATCGGGGTCACCCCGAAGGGATCGGGGTCGGCGACCCCCGCCCCTGTCCCGCTCACCTCCGCGTCCTGCCGCTCGCCCGGCGCTGCCGCCGC
>VZRU01005567.1:320-19395 GCA_013398155.1 Pedionomus torquatus | reverse complement strand
GGTCGGCGGAGTAGACCTCCCCCTCCTGCAGCAGGGCGAAGTTGAGGAAGTGAGAAGGGCGATGGACCTCGTGGTAGAACTCCTTGGGGTTGGCGAGCTGCAGCTCATACTTCATGTTGGGGTCGTGGCGGACACCTGGAAGAGAGAGCCCATCGTCACCCACCTGAAAACCTGCCTCCACCATTGATCAGGAGCCTAATGAAGCCCTCTACCCTCATGAGATCATTACTAAGCAGACCATGCCAGAAGAGAGAGCTTTCTCCCGTGAGGACACGCTGAGAGAGTTGGGGGTGTTCAGTCTGGAGAACAGAAGGTTCTGGTGAAACCCTACAACCTCTTCCAGTCCCTAAAGGGGCCATAGAAAAGCTGGGGAGGAACTCTTGAGGACAAGGAGTAACGGCTTCAAACTGGAAGAAGGGAGATTAATATTAGATCTGGCCCAGGTTGCCCAGAGAAGCTGTGGCTGCCCCACCCCTGGAAGTGTTCAAGGCCAGATTTGACACAGCTTTAAGCAATCTTCTCTGGTGGGAGTTGTCCTTTCCCAGAGCACAGGACTGGAACAAGATGGTCTCAAGCCATTCCATGGAAATCATCGCCCTTCAGGTTCCTCTAGAGATCTTTACAGCGCAATGTCCCCGTAGTCTTCTGCTAGTCAAGTGCTTGACCTGCTGCTCTCCTCCCGTCAGCAGCTCTCTGTGGGTCATCCCTACTGGGCACAGCTTTTCTCCTACATTTTCCATTATCATCTCTTCTGCTTGACAGGGATTAATGATTCAGTGGCCATAGACCAGACACAACCTGGACATCTTGTCTGTCTACTTCTCCCCTCTGTGAAGAGTTTGCTCTCTTGCCCCTCAGAAAAATCATTGAATACCAGCATCCCAGTGGTGGTACCAAGGAAAGGTCAGACCACGTGCTGGTGTCCCTGCCAGCGCTCTGAGGAAGTCCAAGCTTCAGAATGGGTAAGGAACACTTTCCTGAGGAGCTGTTTCCTTCTCCTCCCCAAGCCATTTGCCTCCCCTCCCCTTCCCAGGGCAGCTCACCCATGAAGTTGTAGTTCCAGGACCCTTGTGCCGGGACCATGAAGAAGCCGAGGAATCGATCCGACAGCAGCATCTGCACCCTCTCATAATGGGATGGCAGGTAGCCCTTGGGGTTGTTCCCTTTGTCCGTGTTCTGCCTGCCCCACTCGTAGCCGCTGGGGGTCAGCTTGTAGGCTGTCAGCGTGCAGGAGCCCGGCGTAAAGCTGGAAGAACAGAGAGATGGGGCAAGTCAGAGAGACGTGGGGCAGAGGAGGGAAACCGTAAGCAAGCAAAAACTCCCCTTCTGCCAGAGTGGGGCACACAGAGGCCTCCCTGCCTCTCACCTGCAGGTGATGATGATAGTCTTTTCCCCATCCCAGGAGGGGTTGTCAGCCATGACCTTGGCATGGGTGGTGACGTCCTGCGGTGAGAGCTGAGGGGACTCGTTTGGTTGGGTGTGAATCCATCCCAGAGGTTCCATTTCCTGACAGAATCAGAGTGTTTAGGAGAGAAATGAAAAATGTCTAGAACAAGATGGCTTCAAACATGGCAAATGCATACAGGGACCAAAGGCTGCCCTTTTGCCCCAGCCCAGACCACGCTGGGCCCTGAAGTCCCACACCTCCAGCAGACCAAGGGAAGCTGCCCCACCATCTGAGATCCCCATGACTGGAGAACGTGATCTTCCACCCGCACCAGGAGCAGAAGTTCAACTCACCTTGAGATACTCATGCTGCGGCAGCTGCCCCGGGAGATGCACAGTCTGGTGCGTTCCCCACTGGGGCACCATCACAATGCATCGGATCTCCTTCACTTGGGGGTTATCGGGAGGGCTCACTCCGTACAGATAACCTGCAATCTAGGAACACAGACACCAGCTTCAGAAGCAAGAAGAGATCTCCCCACAAACTGTGTGAGAGCGGGTGGCCCCTGCCCTGCCTTTATAAGGAGAGTAACTCTTGGCCAGCACAGAAGAACATCGTAATTCTACTCAATGCTGAGTTTCCTGTCAAGTCTGGACCACAAGGAGCCATCAGGACCTGGCTAGAACTTGTGTGCTGAGCCGAATTGCCAGTGTCTGTCTTGAGCACAGAGGGGTTCGCAAGACCAAGCCCCTGTGAAGGGGTCCTGACCAGCAGAGCGGGCTACAGCTGTAACACAGTTGTTGCACACTCACCTGGGCCCGCAGATCTGAGATACAGATGAATTTCTTCAACACGTTCTTGGGGAGAATGTACGTGTAACCCGTTTCCTTTATATCATCGGATGAAACGTAGATGTGGTTTGTTCGCAGGTGGAGGTTGGCAGCCGAAATTGCTCTGTGAAGAAGAGACAATTATTAGAGGGTGCACAGAGCCCTTCTCCAGCGCTCAGACCTCTTCCTTGCCCAACAGCACTGTCTGCTTCCCTACCTGACTCGCCACTCCGTCTTGGAGGAGAAAGTCTGGGTTTCGTAGTTGCTGGTTGTAGAGGTGATGATTTCGTCCCCGTGTTTGTTAACGGTGCGGGTCTGCGTGGCTGTCAGCTGCGACTGCTCCTTGGTTTGCTTCTCAATTTCTGCAATCTGCTGTCTCTGCTGAGAGGGAGCAGAGATCTCCATGCCCAGGATGATGTCTCGGATCTCCGACTGTGTCAGGGACGCAACATTCACGCTGGAAGAGAAAATCCACCCAATTCAGGCATTTCAAAATACACTCCGGACTCTTCTCACCAAAGCACAAGCTCAGAACATCCACTCAGGGCGCTATGAAAAATGAAACCACAACTTTTCAGGTAAGAGGAGGAACCAAATCACACGATGCGCAGATCAGAAAAGGTTCAGTGCAGACATTTTTATCTGCCTTACTAGAAAGCAATTAGTAATAATAACAACCAGCTTCCCTACAAAGCTGACAGTTCATTGCAAAAAGCCCTTGAAAAGTCCTCTACTCTCCACAAGGCGCACTCTGGGCACAGGGCAAGAAGGAAAGGCTGGGAGGATTATCGCTTACTTGTTCTTCTTGCCATAGTCAGCAAGGATGAGATCCTTCAGCTGCACCTCCACCTTGATCCACTCTTCATCCGTCAGGGTTGGCCAGATGTGGTGAGGCTCCGTTATGGTTGTCTTATCTGGTTTCAGAATAACTTTGGCGCGATCGTTGTTCACATGCAGCGCTCGGAGAATCAGAATCAGACGAGAGAATGCCTTGGAGAATAAAGACAGACAGACACCGTTAGTCAGGAAGAAAGAAACCAAACATATATGGCCATAGTACAGCACTCCTCTGAGAACACTGACATTATACAGGAAGTGCCAGTGGAATCAACCTGAAGGAAAATCCAGGCAGAGCCAGGTCAAAGTGCTCCCAAGCAACAAATTGTGAGGGATCTCTGAAACCTTGGCTTCTGCTTCATTTATCAGTGGCAAAGCAAAATGCAGACTGGGCACGCTGTGCTTACCGTGTAGGAAGAGATGGTTTTCAGCCAGTCATCATACAGATTGAAAAGAACCATCTGGGGTTCAGTAGCCTTCAGGATGAGATCACCAAACTTTTCCACCTTCAGACAGGCCTGGAAAGGCAGCTGCAACTCTGAGCCTTTGATCACAATATTGGGGAAATCCAGCAAGTGCACCTGGAGGTTATTGAGAAGAGGAATTAGCTCACAGCTACTGCAGAACATTGGTCTAGATAAAGTCCTTCCCAGGAACACAGGACTGTTCTGCAGCCTCCCAAAGACTCCACAGAGCAGTAACTGCATCGGTACCTCAAGCGGATCCAACATGCCCTTCCGCGTCACTATGATCTGCTTGGGCTGCTCCTCCACAGGAAGCGACCGAATCAAGGCTGCCACTTCTTCTGCTGTCTTCCACTTGGCCAGCTGCAGGGAGACAGCAGGGTTAGGTAATTATCTCCCTGCAAACAGCAGCGTCTCCATGACTCTGGGAATTAAGAGAGACTCAAACCAAATTCTAAAAATACGAGTGAAATTTATGGCTTGTTCCATTTCAGTGACAAGGCCCAGCGTTTCCTTCTAACAGATCACAGAGGGCAGTTCCTATTCCTGGAGTTCAGTTACTCCTGACTGGCTCAGAAAAAATAGCCGGCTACACCACCTCCCTGGCTTTGCCACCTGAGAGCCTTCCCACTGCACTGGATGTACGGCCAAGTGCAACGTGATTTGCTGAACCCACTGAGCACAGAGCCGTTTCTCAAGTCCTCTTTGAAGATGTAAGCTCTTTGGGCTTCAGAGCCTCAAAAACATTGTAGCATCAACACCTAATCTCCTTTATTTTTCTATCCCACGCTAGTACCTGCCTGAGCACAGGTTACACGTGGGAAATCAGAGCTTTAAACTTGTCAAGAGGCAGGAAGCTGAAGAGAATACCCCAAGCAGTTGGAGCCCACCCCCAGCTCACAGCCCAGCAGGCCCTACCTGTCCCAATCGCTTCTGTCCTGCCCACACAGACGTGTGGATGATCTTCAGGAAGAGCTGTCCGGTCCTGGGATTGAAGATGAAAATGGCTCCATTGATGGGTTTTGTGGTCAAATTCCCTTCAAAAGTCTGAGAAAACAAGTGGAAGTGAAAGGTACAGCAAGACAAAGATAGCCTGTCCATGCACACCTGACTCGCTGTGTGCTTTGAGCAGGGACCGCACCAGAAACAGAAGAGCTGCTCTGTGCACACTGCAAAGATTTGGGTCCACGCTGATTCCTAGTTTTCCATCACACGTGCCTCCACAACCACCCTAAGCACAGGACATCTACACTCCCTGTCCTTTCCCCCTTCCCAAGATACACCTCCGGCCTCACCTTGTGAATGGTCACTCTGTAGACATTGGTGTCATCCACAAACCAGATGATCTGGTTGGAGAAGAGCTCTCCGTAGTTCTGGGAGGACAGGTACGGTTCTGTGGGCTCAGAGGAGTACAGCTGCAACCCCTTGCGGATTCGTTCTCTCAACACATACAGCGCAGGATTCGCTTTCATAATTTTGGCCATAGCCTGCTGGATCAGAGGTTTGCTCCCAGGGAACCAGTTCCCATAAGCACTGCAGAGAAAAACAAACAGAAGACCTAGTTGTTGCCAGCAGTTCTGAGATGAAAACAGCACAATGTGGCTTTTCCCTATGCCTCCTCCCAGCGGCCACAGCACTCCCAAAAAAGCTGCATTTTCTCAAACGATCACACTGGAGCAGAGACCAGCTTGCTGGGACTTTCCCCCTAGTTTTCCAGTAAAGAACAGTTGTCCCCACTTGTAGGCGGCTTTTAAACAAAGCCTGTCCTTTAGCTCCAAGAAGAGTCTGACAGAAATCTCTCAAGAAGACAACCGATTAGTGAGTTGGGATAATTGAACCATTACTATTGAATGAGCAAACATCAGGCAGCCTGAAGGGACTGCCTAGATGTCCTGTCCCATTCCCTGCGTATCACCAGCTTCTGCCTTCTCCTCTCATCCCCCTGCTGAAGACACAACCCAGTTTGGAGACGTGCTAAGACTCAGTCACAAACTACCAATTCATCTACTAAAGGTGCAGATCTCACCTGTGCAAGTTATAGGCCAGATCGATGGCAATGAGCACCCCAGTGGGAGATGGGTAGATACTCATGTTGTCTGTAGTGTAGTCCAGGAACTTGGCTCTTGCGTAGCGCTCGATATCATGGGAATCGTAATCTCCCCAGCGCAGCTGGATATCTATCCAGTACTTCTGAGTGGTGGTGCTGTCCATCACATCTCTGAGGAGAAAGCAAGCCAGAACCATGTAATCCTGCACAAAACCCTCCTGCAGTTGCTGCGTGTCTTAGAGAGTAACTGTCACCAAGCACGAACACTGAAGCCAGCTACCATCTGCACACCAGCCTGAAAAGGGACTCTACCGCTCTCTTCATACAGCAGCTGAACGCAGAAGCTGTTCAGAGAAACACTCAGCCAACGGTGTTCAGCTGCAGGGTTAAACCAAGCAGCAGTTACTCCTTTACTGCGCAGTCACAAGGGTCATCTTCCCCAGGGACTGTCTGCTGAAGATTCAGTCGAACTGAACACAGCATGGGTGCAGTGTCCAATTCACTCCAGACTCTGGCCCTAGGACAGCCCAGCTTTGTGAGGTTTCCTGAAGAATCTTTCAAAGCTCCTGAACTCAGTGGAAAGATCAACTGGAGGAGAGAACAGCAGCAAAGACAGCCTTCAAGTTTTGCAGAAGGAAGCACCAGGAGGTGCTGCAACCATCTACCCAAATGAGCCCTGCACTTCACCAGGCATGACTGTGTCCTCCTGTGTCCCCAAAGAAAACCAGCCCCAGGGTCCCAAGAGATACGGGCTTTGGCTCAGGACATCTGGCTCAGCAGCTGTGCTTCTGCAGCAAGATCAAGGAGAGGGAAAAGGGAAACACTCACTTGGAATCTGCAAGCAACGATGGACGTGACACGTTCCACTTATAGGAAGCAAAGAGAAGGATATCTGCACACGAGGAGTTCATCTTGTATGACTTCCTGGGATGGATCGTTTCTTTCTGAACTGTCTCAATTTCCAGAGCATCCAGCTCTTGATCAAACACCTAGGGAAAGGACAGTCAAAGATGAGGCATGTTTAAGCAACCCAGCTAAAGGATCTATCCCCAACAGAGGAAACAAGCATCCAGGAAAATCCCGTTTCTTCCTCTTTCCTGTCAAATTGCTTAGGAAGGAGTAGCCCTGCTACAATCCCCTGTTGCAACCAGGAGGCCGCTGGTACACAAGGAGCACGCGAGCATCGTGCAAGAACAAACTGAGCCAACATACTGCTCACCTGACACAAATCCATGACAATGCTCTCATGGATCTTTTGCCACAAGTGAGCTCGGAAAATCTGAATGAGAGAAATCTTCAGGGTGGGGATCTTGCCATGCATAAAGATGCCCGTCAAATCCAGCTGCACCTGAAACCCAACGTACACCTGCAAAGGAAAAGGAGCTGTGAGGACACCCAACAGCACAACTCTTGAAGTTTACAAAAACAGAAGAGCTACTTGTTAGGGGGGTGTAGTTCATCTGTAGGAGATGTTCTGAAAGTTTGATCAATTAACTGTTCTCAATTAATGGAAGTTTCTACAGGTATGAAATTCCAGGTACTTACATTGGCTCTGTTAATGGTAGGAGACCACCACAGGGTGAATCTTCTGTTTGGAATTTGATTCAAACCCGATCTCTGGGCATTTGTCAGCTTCTTCCACTTCATAGACTCCTCAAAGCCACTGGCCTTCTCCCTAGAAAGGGTAGACAATCAATCATGTAAGATGTCCCCCATCTCCACTGACGGCCACGTGCCACATGTAACAGGGACAGGGAACACCCACACACCAGGAGTGGGGAGGATTGTTTTATGCAAAGAAAACTCCATGATTTGCATGTTGAAGTTCAGCTAAAGGCAAATCCCAGGTGCCCTCACAACTGAACTACACAGGGTGCTCAAGGACTGAAAAATGGAACAGACTCAACAGAACCAGTACAGCTTGAGCTGAGGACTCCACTAAGGCCCAGTTTGTGAGACAAGGTCGCATCAAGGTTTCTCTTACCAGAAGAGACCCTCCCATGTGGGGAAGTAAGTGCCCTTGAAGAGAGTGTGCTCCAGAATCCCTTCCACTCCACCAAGCGCCTGGATCATATCTGTGCGGTAGTTGTTCAGGTTCCAGAGTTTCCCATCGTGGCGCTGATGTGTCCACCAGAACGGGTTCTGCTTCAGGACCTGGAGACACAAGTGCCCCAGTGAGCAGTTTTGTATTCAGACCACTTCATCTGGCGGCACTCATTGTAGGAACCAAGATGATGATGATGATGATGATGATGTCAGCTAACAAGTGAAAAGCCTTATTCCCTCGGTCCTGGAGAACACAGCTTATCTGCAACATGAGTTCAGTCGATACTATTATGCAATTCAGACTGGATAAAATTCTAAGATGACGTTTTTACCTTTCAGTGATTGACCTTATACAGAGCCACCATTAGAGACTTTAAATAAAAAAAATGTTCTCACTGTTATTAAACCTTAAAATTTTGGAATGTTTGCTTTGAGACCTTTTTTTCCCCTCTCCAGAACTTATCTGTTAATACTTGGTTGTGCTAAGCGTGGTGTTCCCCAAGACACTACAATCTACTGAAATGATTCAAATGTAGCTAGCTACAGATTTTGGAGCAACTGGTTCTCAACAGCCTCTATTAGTTCCAGCACAAGGCTCTAAGTTCTTCCTGCAGCAGACAAGTAAATGCACCTGCAACAACGCAAGGTGAAAGCACATTGTCTGAACCCCACGCTCTGCCAGAGGAATTCCCCGTCCATACCTGATACTGTTTGAAGTCAGTCCTGACTCTCCAGCCTTTATCGTAAGCTAAGGTATGACGGTCCTTCTGGAAAAGGGTGTTAATACGAGGAATTCCCCTGTCCCACGAGTCCTCCAGATCCTCCAGAGTCAGGCGCCTGAAGAAAAAACATCCCCCCCACTTTGTTACCTCTCAATTGTAGAGCAATGTGTTAATGAGTATTTCAGGTGATGAGATCACAGAAATAATACAGACCTCGGCTCTGGCAGGAGATGTTCTAAAATGCCAAGCGCTCAGAGGCTCAGCAAGGTGTCTATAGCCATCACTATGAACACGCTAATGTCAAACAGCCAAAAGGAAAAGCTTTGCCCTTGTAAGTGCACAGAACTAACTGCAAATGGGTCTGATGTCAGCTTTTCCTGGCACCACCTGGCATAACATTTTCCTCAAACTGCCACAGGCTTGCACAGCCTATACCTCCACCAGAAGACAGCAGCTTTGTGGGTGACCAGTAGCACAGACCATGGTCTCCAGAACCCTGAGACAACTGCGATACTGGTCCCTACGCACACAGAGATCTGGTGGCACGTGGAAACCCACCTGTTCTGGGCTATGGCCTCTTGTCGCTTGAGGGCATACTCTGCCCACACTCTCTGAGAGTCAATGAATTCACTCTCCCAGGGCTGGATGTAACGATACAAATTTGGGATGAGCTGGTCCTCCTCGTGACTCATTCCTGAGCGGAAGTGAGTGATGCCAACATCTGTCTGCTTGGACCATCTGCAGCAAAGAGGCGCGAGAATGAAGTAGAAGCAATAAGAATTCACAGGTCGCGCTGCCATAAATGCAACCTCTCTCTATAACGAGGCAAGGTTTAGCATTCTCATGTATTTTTATGGGAAAGAGCAGGTAACAAACCAACCAACTTGTTGTAGGCATTTAGGACAGAGCAGAAGAACTCACCTCAGGTCAGACTGTGGGATGAGAACGTGGCCCATGGAGAGCATGCCCAGCCCTCCCAGCTCTTTCGGGGTGTAAAACACCACAGGTGGAAAACGGCTGGGCATCTTGGAATTCAGACCAATTTTGATTCGAGTCTGGATTTTATTTTCACACTTCACCAGTAAATCAAGCAACTCCTGAGTATTTACAACGGCTTCCCGGAAATATGTCATCAAGCCGATCAGAGCTGTATTCCATTTATTGACAATCTAGAAAAGAAAGCAAAGGATGCAAAGGATCAGTTCTCAGCCTCTTCTCCAAGCACCTGTGGAGAGCTCTATCACACAGCCCCTCCCACCTTACCTTAGTGAAGGTTGTGGAGCCAGATGCCATGAGGATCTGCCTCACTCTGTTGTGAAATCTCTGCATAGACTCGTCGTCCACACGCAGGAAGCACTGAGCTGTGCGCTCCTTGGTGACCTACAAGAGCATGGGGACATCAGTTCTGTCCTGGGAGCCTTCTCTCCAACACAAGAGAGCGAGACGAGCTCTTACCATCAGGCATTTATGAAACACTGGGAGAGAAGGGGCCGAACAGCACCCTCTACAGTTTCAGGTCCCCCTCAGGCCCAGCCAAGGATTTCCCATTCCTCTTGGGAAGGAAAATTCACACCCAGCTCATTTTAACTACTTGGCAGAGGTCCCAGCAGGTACAAACCCTGCTTTGATGTCAGGTATGGGCCAAGCAGGGACTGCTCTCCCACCCTGCTAAGCCCTACCTCATTCTGCAAGTTCCAGACACCATCCTTGTGGGTGAACTCCTCGTAGCTGGTGCGGCATTTGGGCAAGATGCGACACTCGAAGCCACACATGTTAAATAGCAAATTGGGGTTATCCTTGCTGTAAACGGATACAAAGCTGTTCTCCCACTGCACTGTGGTGACTGACCGAGGCAAGCGGTTCTTGATATCCCAGAATACAGCACGACCACTGAAAAACAAGATGTGCACAGTGACAGGCTGTAACTGAAGCAGAACAGCAACTAGGCAAGTTCTCCTGGCACTACAGTCTCTCACACCCAACGCTCACTGTCAAGAATTACCACACAGACCCCTCATCTCTTCTTACCGAGCAGCTGCCTACCAATCTCCAACAGTTATTTATTACAACTAATCTTTCCACCCTCCCCTCACTTGTTTTTATCCAGGTTGTAGCACTCACAGGTTCACATCATGTTTCATGAGGCGCATCCGAGCATCCCGGGGCCAGCACTTCTTGTTGTTGTAGCCTACAATGTTCTCGTTGTTGGGATCTGGATGTTCTGTCAGGTACCGCTGGATCAAGTCTCTTGCCTCATCTGCTGTAAACCTGGAAACACACAGAATAAGATCTGGAGTCACAAGACCAACTTCTCAGAACATCAGTCTGCTGAAACAGATAAGGATTTACGGATATCAAATTGCTGTTCACCATAGCGTGTCTGAGGGTAACCATCTGATTTCTGTATCCTCCCACTGAAGGGGGCTTCAAAAACTTTTATGTCCACTTGCTAAGAAGCCAGAAAAGGCTTATTTTACTAGTGGAAAATGTCCAACAATTTAACTTTTGACATTGTTGCTTTTCTACTCGTTCAGTAAAGCTGCAGAAAAGCAAACTGAGAACAAAAGTTCAGCTGCAGAAAGCAGGGCCCCAGAGCTCTCACCTGAAGAAGATGTGGATACGGTCGATGTATCTGCAGAAGAGGCGAATAGGATGGGCCACCTCAGTGGCAATATCTTGGAAGCTGAGGAAATCATTTGGCATCTGGGGAGGCCCAGCCATTTCACTGGCACGGTGCAGACCCAGCACCAGCAGGTCCATCACAAGCCCATAATATTGGACAATGAAGGAAGCAAACTGCAGCCCACGAATAATGCCATAGGAGTTTGTGTGATTCATGTCCTGAGGAAATTCAAGGAAATTGTGAGAACGTGACTGTCACAATACAGCAGAGGCCTCTTACCCCAGCAGTTGATCTTTAGCAGGACCTAAGTGGTGCTCCCTCAACACTTCTCTCTATGGCAAGACTTGTGTCATCTCCTCCCCCTGGGCCCAAAATCTCTCCATCTTACAATCCACACAGCCCCTTTCCTGACAGCACTCATTACCTTGTAGTTGATCACCACGTTGTTCTTGGCTGTCATGTAGTCAGCGATGTTGTGATCAACAATAAGACGCAACAGCCTGTTGAGCAACGTCAGGTCAATCTTCTCATACATCTTCTCAAATCGAGATTCCAGCATCACATTGCATTCACCTTCACTTGTTTCCCAAACGTCCTGCAGATTGTTGATGCCTGAGGAGACAAACAAGCTTCTGTTTCCTGCCACAACACATTTCTCAGTGCAGGAGCACCTTCTGGGCACAGGCAGATTTCCTGCAATATCTGATTTTTTAGCCTCTGGTCCTTCCAGACTGCCCAGAAATTGGAACAGAATAATGTAACCAACCACAAATGCTATGGAAGTTCTCCTCCTCCAGTACATACACACATATGTACATATTTATATTGGCTTACAAAATACAGTCTCTTATTGTAACTATTGACTCAAGTTGCAAATATGAGAACTCAGCTCCCAAGAGGATTTGTAGGAAGCAAAAGCTCCTGATAAGAAAACTCATTTTTTCCTGGAATGTAAGGCCCACTAACCTTGGCACCACTTGTACACCAAGAGTGGAGGAGGTTCGGTGTCAGCAGGTTTGATCCACGGAGGGAAAAGTCGTCGCTTATCAGCCTCGTACCACAAGTATTGATCCAGATAAGCATCTGTGATTTTCTCCAAGGGCTCAACATCATAAACGGGTACTAAGTGGCTGTAGAGATCCATGAACTCAATTCCCACCTGAAAAAAGAAGAGGCAAAACCGAGGCTTAGAGCTGACAGACAACACAAAGTCTTAGTGTTTCCTTCCTGAATGCAGCGTAGCTTTTAGTACTGTCTGGCCTTCACCAAGACACTCACCTCTTTGAAGGCTCTCTGAGTTAAAAGGTGTCGTTTGATTCTGGACAGAGCTTCATGAGGATTATCATAAGCCTGTTCAATCAAGCCCAACTCCTCTCTCTGTGACTGATTCAGGCGAGATTTCACACTGAAAGTCAGAAAGAACAGCTCACGTACCCAAGCATGAACAGACCAATGACCCCTGTATTTAACTGATGAAAGATATTGTTCAACCCAGTGGGTCCAGATAAGATTTGTAACTCCTCAGAGTCGACATCCCCAAGATGCCCAATGACTCTTACAAGTGCTGGCTTTGCCCCAAGTGGCAGAGGCCGTGAGGAACCCCCAAGTGGCCTTGGCAGTACCACAACTTAGAGCCTTTACCAGCCCATCAGGGGAAGTTCTACAGCACACTCAATTCCAGGAATAATGGATGAAATAGCTTCAGGAGCCTTTCCCAGTCAGAAGTCTGCCCCTTGGCAGAACACCGTGACTTCCCAATGCTCACCTGTAAGCTTCCTTCAGCCTCTCCAGGGCTAATATGAGCAACTTGGTGTCATGCTTGTAGGACAGTGGGGGGAAAGGAATAGGTGAGAACCTCCTGCTTTCCAGCCAGTGCACTGTGGTTGTGTACACAGCAACTGCCTCTTCCGCGGTGATGTAAGGCCCATCCTGCAAAACCACAACACCAGCATTAGTCAGTGAAAGCGTCTCTGTGAAAATAACACCAATTTGGGCAACCTCAGGCAGGACAGAAGTACCTTCAGGTAATTATGCTGCCGTTCCTGCTCAGCTTTTAAATAGAGCCTGGTCAGCCGGCCCAGATTCTTCTTACAGACGGTTTTGTCCACAGTGGCACCCCGACGGATCCGCTCCCTGTTGTAGTGAGCGGTATTTGTCCACCAGTCAGCTTTTGCCTTCACATACCGCAGGATCATGTTCTCAATAGGAGTTGGCAGCCCTGGCACCTGGGGAGGGACAGTAATGAGAGGGAAGCAGGAGTGAGGAGAGCAGTTCTGCCTGGGAGATGTTAAAATTGAACTGAAAGGCCAGGTGAGAGAGACTTACCTTCCAGGGGATATTGGCCTTCCAGCACCGCCAGGCCTCGCTCAAATGCTGCAGGATAGTTCTGGCTTTGTTCTGTTTGATTCCTTCTGGCATCATGTCCAGAATGTCATGCATAACAGCTGCCCTCAGCTCCAGGTCAAAGTGAGACTCCACACGCTGCTTCGTGACAGTCTTTGCTACACCCTTTGAGTGACGGCCTGGAAAAAGCAAAGTACTTCAGCAGTTCTGACATTACCGGGCAGCGCTCCTCCTTCTTCCTAATACAGGAGGGCAGGGAGGTGCAGGACGTTTGAAGAAATTACACTGCCACAACATCACTGATCAGTTTGGAGTAGATGATTAGGAGGCTGTGGACCCCAGAGTGCTATGGAGCAGGGAATCCCACTTTCATTTGGAATCTCCTCTGGGGGCACTGGTCTCGTAAGAGCTCTAAACCAGTCAATAGCTCTTGGGATTGGTATGGAGCATGGGTACAGACCACCACTTGAAAGAGAAAACTGGATTCAAGCTGCCAAATAAGCAGTATTAATCTTTACCACGCTCTCCTCCCACGTCCAAGATTTACACAGTGTGCTGACCTTCAAACTGCCTGGCCAGCAGATTCCCCAGCCAGCGTTCCAGCAGTGGCGTGATGCCCCTCATGAAGAACAGCCATACTCTCCAGCCTGGAGCCCAGAAGCCACAGCCAGGACCTTTGCCCACAGGCCCCTGGAAGAAGATAGACAAGGCAAGAGCAGGTCACTTATTGACACTCCAGAATTCCTCCCCTCACTGCCCAGTTTACATCAGGCCACCATCACGTGGAAAAATGGAACTTACTGTGTTAAACCTGTAGTAGATCAGATGTTTTAGGTCCTTGCACATCCGAATCTGCCTCATCAGTTTGTACTTGTACCGGTACATTCCTGTCAGCTGACCCACATGGGCAAAGATGTACTGCAAGCCATCTGCCAACTGCAACACAAGCAGCACAGTCAGAGATAACAATGAACACTACAGGCATTGCCTCGAGAAGCCAGGTTTATTTCACAGCCAGGAGCAGTGTATTGGGCTGTACAAAGCTCCTAAGACTGACTCACACAACGATCAATTCTTATAAACCAGGGAAAAAGCAGAATTTCACGCAATGCTGCACGCTTTCATTGCTCCTCCTCTTCTCTGTAACACTGCAACACTCAGTTGTTTTGTGCATTTCATATAAGCCCACCCAGATATTCTGCCCCTCCTCTCAACTCCCCATCCTTGCTTTAAAAAAAAAAAAAAAAAGAAAAAAAAGAGCCTACCTGAAATGCATCCACATTTCCAAGTCTGTATTGGACGTGGCTGTCCACCACCAACTTAGTGAGTCGCAGAACCTCTCGGCACAGATGGAAAGCATTACCAAAACGCGATTTTTTCCTTTCCTGGAAGAGACAAAAATCCAGGATTTATGTAACGACGTTATGTAAGAATGAAACAGCTCCAATTTGGTCAGTCTGTAACAACAATGGAACAGTTGAGGCACTGCAGTCTCTTACTACACTAGGTGCTTAATCTTCAGCTAAACTTTGTTCTTGAGTAAAACAGCACGTGGACCAATACCTTAGTGGTGAGGGTCTTCACAGGCTTCAGGTTGAAGTTGTAATCCAAGTGCAGGTAGTTCAGGTTCTTCCTGTGGATCAGCAAGTTCAGCATATTGTAGCCCTGGCGACACACCTGCAGGCCAACTTCCACCCAGTCCAGCTTCGTCGACTGGAAAAACTTTGTAGCCTTGAAGGATCGGAACAGGTACCTGGAGAGAGCAGAGAATATGATCAGCTGAATCCCCTACACAGGTCAGCAGTTCCCCACTGAACAGATCCCCACTGACCTCTTCTTCTGGGCCTTGGGGGGTCTGTGCTTGAGCGCATTCAGAACGTAGTATTTCAGCAGCTTCTGATAGGAGACCCGCACTTTCACTGGCTGGCCTGCTGGGCAGTGCTCACGGTACCTAGGAACAAACCATACTTCAATTTTTCAAGTAACTCGCATTCCTTACTCCACAAACTCTCCTAAAATCTCTGGAAACCAGTCACCACACAATGTCCTTATTTTATTTTCATTTAAAGAAGATAATAATGTCATAATCACTAGAACACCCCTTTCAGCAGAGAAGAGCTCACCAGTTCTTCACCAGTGGGATATCAAGAGCTCTCCGGGTCCTCCCAGACCTCAAGTTGAAGGGCCGTGGGGCCCACAGCAGGGCAATGCCGTTGGCTGTGTTATCTGTGTAGAGCGGGGTATCCTTCAGGAAAGGTTCCACAAACTCTGGCAACTCAAACTCTTCATCATCATCAGGCAACGGTTCCTGACTCTGAAATGCAGAAACACCACACAACATCAGTTTCCTGATGGCTTCAGCTCTGTTTTCAGACTGAAACAAGTGAAAATCATTTCTCTGCTCTCATGGTACAAGCGCGACAGTGCTGAGAATCAGAGAAGCAAAAAGCACACTCTGCAAGACCCCGGTGGGCCTGAGAACTAACTCTGGCTGTTGAACTCTGAGCTGGGTGTTATGGAAGTAACCAAACAGAGATGTCAGCTGTGTAACAGGCAACCAAAAAGATAAATAACCGAACAGAAAACCCTAAAATAACAGTTAATTATACATTGGGCTGTACACTACAGAGACCAATTGTGCAACTCCAGAAGTAGAAAAAATCCACAAATGATAACTGGGGGTGTGTGCATGAAAGGGCTATTGCTTTCTCCTGAAATACCTATGTGTGTGCGTCACTATCAGAGGGAAGGTTACAAATGTGATACTAAAGCCCCATCCCCTCCACACATCGGGTTTATCACAGGCTCTCTTGGACACTGACTCACCTTGACGGAATGTCTGTGTGAAATGGGATTGATGAGTGGATCGAAGTAAAATGCTGGGAGATCAGGATCTTCTGTTTTAATGAAGACGACATTTGGAGTGTGATACCTACAATAAACAGCAGGTATTAGAGCATCGTGACAGCTTTCTGCTCCTCAGCCTGCTCTTGAGGCTGCTGCACTCACCAGGTCAGGTGGACATGGTGTGGCAGGTTATTGTACAGGTACGGGAAAGCGATTTTGTACTCCGTCCTAATCGGTTGCCTGATGATGATTTTGTTGATGTCATTAAATTCATTCCAGTCTTCATCCCTCAAATGAGACAAAAAGAAAATGTCATATAAACATTGAGGGGGACAGAAAGGCAAACATTTTTTACTGGAGACATGATATCAGCACTTTTCCTTTTAGCATTCTCTTCACATGAGTAACCATTCAGACTCCAAAGCAGCAGTCACATCACAGATTTACTGCTAATGAAAGTGAACAGCCAGGAATTGCTCACCCAAGGCAAGACACCTGAGAGCAGACTAACCTTCCCATCCCTCTTCCCAGAAAACCACTTATCTTTCCTCCTAAACCCAACACTTACTGAAGATTGATGTCTCTAACAAGAGGCTCAAACTTGGGACCTCCGGGAATAGCCATGTTGAGCGCCTTGGAGGTAAAGAATGCTTTCAGGTCGAACAAATAGAAATAGTTGTCATCCACAAGGTCAGTGAGCAGCTGGTTGGCCAGCCGGTACAGCGTGGACATCATTGGGAGAGTGAACTGCCACCGTTGGTACGTTGAACCGTTTACGTACCTGCAAGGGAAGAAAGCACAGAAGACAAGTGAGCCCTTACTGAAGGACCAGAAATAACCAAACCACCTTTCACTGTCCATCATTTGCCGAAAGTACTAAGGACAGGGAGCACACGGTCCCCTCTAACCAGAAAAAAAAAAAGCTGCAGGACTGCTAAAGACCACTATGGACTACATCTGCCCAGAAAACACTGGCTGCCCCAGTTCATCTCCTCCTTCATATCCCAACATCTGTGCAGTCCTAGCAACTATAAATTGGAATTCCAACTACACAAACCAGGTGGTCATTGTTAAGGTATGGTAAAACCAGAGTTTTAGCTGTCAAGTGGGGAACAGCCCTCCCAGGCAAAGAGGCCTCGTTTGCCCTTGTTGGATGCTGACGACAAGAGGTATAGCCTTACAACAATCTCCCTCCCATCCTTGAAGGAAGGTTTTTCTCTCCCCACCAATATCACACGTAGCCAAGCATAACGCAACCAAAGGTTATATACTACAAAGTATAGGCAATTTATGTAGTGCATTTGTTCCCCCCCCAGTGAAATGCAGCACATACTTCCTGTTGTCTTTCAGTGGCTGGTGGTCATAGAACCAATCCAGCACGGGGGCATCCTCCTCTGGATCCAGCTCAAGCTGAATCGCTTCCAGAGGCTCCACATCCAGGATGTTATCAGCATAATCCAGAGGGGGTTCTTCATCATCAAACGGGGGGAATCTCATCCTCTTGAAGTGACGCCTATCCCTCTTTTCTCGCCTCATCATAATCCACATTGACCTGGCAGAAACCCAGAGACCATTAAACACTGTTTTCGTTGTGGATGCACCAGTGTTTGCTCAGAAACTCCCACCAGGGTAAAGAAGAAGGCACTTACCCCCACTGAGCAATGTACACAGGCTCTATGACCCAGGGAATCTCATTCACAAAAGAGATGGCGCCTGTGATATGGTACAAGACTGGAACATCTCTGATTTGCTCCCAAGGCATGGGCATGTTCTCCAGGAGCTTCAGAACAGCATGAGGCATGTATTTCAGGGCACTACAATCACAGATCAAGGAAAGTCAGGGTTGGAAGGGATCTCAAGAAAATAGTCATTCATCTGCCACAATTACCTCTACACCTTTCACTCCTTAAAACTGCTCATCTAGCCTGTTAATAAAAGTCTCCAGTGAGAAACTCACAAACTTTCTATTCTATCCTTGTGCTTTATATATTGGACTACAGAAAAATTTTCCAGTGGTTTGGTTTCTGAGAGATTGTCACACATTAAGAATGTTACAAACCAAAAGTTTCCTGGTGAGTTTCTGGAGTTTTTATGGCTAATAGTTAAGATGATGATCTGCATAAGAACAGCTCTTTGAACCCAAACAGCAACAAAACACTGGTTATGCTTTCTAATTTTGCAATAAATTTATGTTGGCTACTTCAAACTCTCCCCTAACATCTTGTAATGTGTTACTCAGTATAACGCTTTTCTCAAAAGTTCGAAGCCACAAGTTCCTTCACTTATCCTCTTCTGTATTGGTACCCCAGTGCAAGTGGTTATCCCATCCTCCTCAAACTATCATGCTGCTTTCTATGCACAACTGTCAGGGAGAGCCCTTTGGAGAAGGGGCTCTCCCTTCACCAGTCAATGAGGAGCTTTGACAGGGCGGCAGAGGACTCCACTTGCCTCCCCCGTCACACTGCGGGGGGCTCTCTTACCCCAAATAGACACGCTTGTCGTGACGGAACTTCCTATTGGTCATGTCACCATGGTCGCGGATGATCTTCCGGACGTGCTCGGGGGGCATGTCCTCCTTCTGCGCATCCACGAATCCAAATTTCCTCTTCTCCGCATAGCGCTTGGCCTGCAGCTGCTGCCACTTGCGGGCTGCAGGGACAGAGAGACGGCACGGTCAAGCCCGGTCCCGCTAGGAAGGACGGGGGTGCAGTGGCGGGTCCTACTCACCTTTCTCCTGCAGCTTCTCCTCAGACATGTAGTCGGGCAGCGGCGTCAGCGGGGTGGGCACCGGGGCGCAACCGCCGCGGTACGGGAAGACGGCGGCCATGGCGACGCACCTGCGGGGGATAGAGAGGGGCTCAGGAAAGGGACGGGACCGCCTCCGGCCTCTTCCTCGCCATCCCCATCGCCCCCCATCGCCTGTCCCTGG
>VZRU01005565.1:0-21186 GCA_013398155.1 Pedionomus torquatus | reverse complement strand
CCCGCGCGGATCAACACCCCCGCCCCACGAATCCCGCCCCCCAAGAAAGTGATAACGCTCTTTTTGTGACAGTTGTAATTTTCCTGGAATGGTTCTGGTGTCCAATTTATTTAAGTTAGAATTTTCTTTGTCTTTTCTAAATCTTGAACCATTCCATAGTATATCTTTATTGCAAAAAAGTCAACATGCATCTTAGAAATTCAGATTGTAATCAATAAAACAAACAGTACATATAGGAATTTAAATGTATAAACAGTTAGAAATTCAACAATATCTCCTATTATACTATTACACAAGTTCACAATTTGTAAAAACTATAGTACAGGTTTACTATACACCAAAGCGACTTTATTCCTTTTCACATGATTTTGTTAAAAACAAAGAGCAGCCTTGCCCCGCGCAGCAGGCGGCTCGGCGGTTCCTGCTCTCTTCAGGCCAATTCCCCAGGGGGAGGGAGCTCCTTCTTCCCAGCGGGGACTTTGCCACCGCACACCCCCTGGCACCTCTGCCCGGGAACTCTGCCCAAGGCCGCTCCGGAAGCGCCCCCGGGTTTCAGGGGACGGTGCTGCCCCACGCCCGCAGCAAGCGCCGCCAGCCCCCTGCAGTCCACCAGGCCCTAACCCCACGGGGAGGGCAAGCTTTGGCCAGGGGAGGCACTTCCAAACCACCCTCCTCCTCCTCGCCCACCGGCGTCGGACACGGCTCCGCGGGCAGAGGCTGGGCAGGGGCACAGCGCGCCCACGGCCCCTGGGGATGGCACCTGGGGGCTACGGCAGCTGCAAGGGGATAAAAACCCAAGTCATAGCAAACTCTCTCTCTCTCAAAAAAGAAAAAAAGAGGAAAAAATTCCCTTAAGTTTCCTGCCCTGGCTCCCTCCTCCCGCGCCCCAGCGCGTCCGGGCAGGCGTCCCCGCTGCCACCTTCCAGCTCAAACCATATGAAAAGGAATCCCATCCTACGCCTGGCAAAAGCTACTGCAACTTTCTCTTACAGCTTCATCCATTCACTGTAATTTTCATTTTCCAAATACAAAAATACAACAACTCTTATTGAAATCTATACGCTGGTAGTTTTAGTACACAAAAAAAGCAAAATATTTACAAAATTATACAGTTTAAGAAAAAACTCTGTACAAAAAAATATATAAATCCTTTTGTTCCCTCTGTCATTTTTTTAAACTGTCAGGACTTGGTGTGTTTGTCGCAATGGGTTTTTCAAAATATACACTGAGCGAGCCCCAGACGTTAAAAACACCCGATAGAGACGGTGGGAGAAAAAGCAAGACATTCTTCCAGGTGGGGAGGATTGCTTTCCCCTCCTTTCTTCACGCCTGTAATTTAGCCTCAGTATTAGCAGGAAAGTAATTGCACCTGGGGAGGTTTCGGCATGGGGAGACCCAGCACCGAGGGGCACGATCCCTGCTGCCCGGGGGGGAACAGCGAAGCAGAGCGGGTTGGCTCCAGCCAGGGCAGGGGACAGCCACCCCCGGGACACGCCGGGCTGCGTCCCCCCAGCACAGCCACCCCCAGCTAAAGGGTCTGGCGGGTATTTCCTTCAGTCGGGAACTCGCTGGCAAAACTAACTAAGGACTCAAAAGGAGAGAGGATTCTTGCAGCGGGTTTCTGTGTGTTCTGTCCAGAAGGTACAATCCCCGTGCCCAGGGGGCAGCGAGCGCAGGCGCCCACCCGGAGCCAGGGGCAGTTACGACCCTCGGCTCAAGAACCTGCTCTCCATATCCCTGTTTCTCTCGGAACACACACCCTCTGGGGGGTGGTTTAACACTGTACAACCATAAAGTGACTGAGAACGTGACATGCTCGTCTTTATCGGGTCTGAACAAAAAAAAACCCTGTACTTGTGGCTGAATTCATGCCCCCCACTCGCTCTGAACGCCCCTCCGAGCACTGCCCCCCCAAAGCAGGACACTGCAGTCCCCTGGGCGAAGAGCACTTTGCTCCAAGTCCTCTGCTGTGATTTGCCCAGAAACACCCAGCTGGGAGCGGGGGAGGCGCAGACCCCCTCTCCGGTGGGCAGTGCCGGGGTCAGTGCCCTCCTTGGGGCCGCACACAACTCATCACACTCCTGCTCACAAACACTGAAACGCAGTAAACAACAGTCTGACTCCAACCTTGTGCTGAAACTACAGAAGAGAGTCAACAGCGAGTGAAGATTCACTCAAAACCGTGCCATTGCTGCTGCCTCTGCGAAGCAGCATCTGAAGAAAGAGCGAACGGGACAAGGTTACGATACCCTGTGAGGCTGCTGCTTCCTCCTGCTCTCACAACAAGGAGTAGAAGAGAGAGAGAAACTGCGTGGCTTTCGAACCTCCTGGAGTGAATCCCTTCTGAACCACGCAGGATTCCTACGGGAAGTGATTCCCTATGAAACAAAACGCTACCCTTTTTCAATTAGCAAATGAGGCAACTGTTTTCTTTCATAACATTTAATGAAAGTTTGCGTCTTTCCCCCGACCCCATAATATTGCTAAATAAAACCTGTAATATCTTTTCAATTATAAACTAACAAAACAATCACATTATAAAAAAACCCAAAACAAGGTAATACAGGTGACACAAAGAGGACAAGAAAATACTAGTATTTTTCCCCCCCCTCTCTTTTTTATCCTTCTTAAATAGAAAACTTCACCACCCTGGTGAGCTGATAATTCTGTAAAATGTTACTGGGCCTTCTGCTCCTTCAGTCTCACAGCTCCGCACCCGAAATGTTCTGCTAACAAACTCTGCTCACTCCAAATATCGTGGTTTGAAAGAAAGTAAAGCTTTTTTTTGGCTCATCAACTTCCTTAAATAAACTTTTAAAAGATGTAGTTTGAACTATATTCCTAAAATTATACATTTCCAACATCAAGTTTCATCTTCTCCAGGAACGGGATTCATCTTCATCTTCGTCGTCGTCATCATCATCTTCGTGCAAAAATAAATCTGAGGTTTCAGTCTCCTAAGATGAAGAAAACAACATACTTTTAAACAAAGTACTGTGTGCTGTACCCTCAGAAACACGCCACTCAACACGGTTCTGTCTCATCAGGCACGCGTTCACCCCGCGTCTCAAGCGCAATGACATTCCCCACCCTCAGCCATCAGGAAAGAAAGGGACCAACAAACTTCTGAGGGAGCAGGAATAACCCCCACCCCCCCGAAACAGCAGTCCTGAACAGTGTTAGACGCCGGGAGGAAAAGCCTTTAAAAGCCTAATGTGTTCATAATTCCAGCAAAGAATATATGTAACTCATCCTCCAGCAGAGCACTGATGCTGCGAAGAGTCAGCAGCTGCAGACAGAGAACCCCAGGTTCACTTTCACAGCTGGCAAACCAACACTCCATCCACAAACGGTGGGTTTTTCCCTTTTCCCTTTCTTAAAAACAGGGAGAATGCACCTGATATTCAAATCCAGTTAAACTTCTAGTCTGCAAAATCACCTTTTATGAAATTTCTTCAGTAAACAGAAGCACTGTACCCTGAAAGAGCTCTTCACTACCAGATCCCTACAGGAGTGAGGAGGTTTGTAACGTTTGCATACCTCTTCCTTTGACTCCTCTTCCTCGATTTCTGTGGACACAGAGGGTACCTTCGGTTTGTACCATGAGATCTGTAGCCTTCGGTCTTTGAAGCGGGACCCCTGGTTAGCAGCCTGGATTGCATTTCAAACGAACACGTTTTCAAAGAGAGGACTGAGCAGAGGCGGTTTCCGACGGCCAACAACGACCGGCCCTGGTGACCACCGCGCAGACGCACAGCTGGAGGTCTCTTAAGCCACAACCACCTGCATCAGCCCTTCAGAGAGCAACGTCTCTGACCCCTGAACCTGCCACACAGCGCTCACCGACCGGCGGTGTGGGAAGATGCAGAGCCCCGCACCGAGCAGGACACGGACCCTCGTCAGCGCAGCCCTACGTTACTCCTCAGGGACCAGGAGGGATCTCCCCTCAGTGACACCACAGGCCGTAGCCACAAATACCCACACCATCTACCTCGAGCTACAGCGACCAAAGCCTGCTCTACTTTGAAACACAAAGGTACACACAAGAAGTTAAAAATTCTCATTTTAAACCCATGCATTACTCTACTTACATTCTCAGCTTCCGAGCGAGATTTAAAAGTCAGAACGACACTTAATGGGGAATCCTCTTCCTGAAGGTCTTCAATATCTCCAAATTTCTGAGAGAGAAAAATCAGTTAGAAAGGGTAGTAACATTCTCCTTCAAACCCATCAGCATCACGTGCTACCAAAGCCTTATTTTTTTTGGACAGAAAGGTGAGAGCCAGAGAAGTTTCAGCCCATCACCCAGCGGTACTGTGGCACTTGTGCCTGCATTTCTGGGCAAAAGCTCCTCTTCATTGTTTTTCTAATAACTGGAGCTTAATTTTAACCATTTCCCTTATTCTCTTCTGCTTTGAACCCCTCAAGCAAGTGCTTTAGAGCTCATTAATTTGCAAAAGATTTCCCTTTGTTATGTTGACTTGGCCATGATGCCAACAAGTCTGTTGGCTGAGCTGCAGAACAGCACGGCGCTTGCTCTACTGTGAGCTTGCAAATTAATTTAACTTCTTTGAAATTGCTGTCCTGTTTAGCAAAACAGTGCTTTGCCTCTCGAGCTGGAGAGAAACGGTATGAATTGCTAATCTGAAAAGTGATTTGTAAGCAGAGAGGGGCTGATAGGTATGTGTCAGCCTTCTAACATCTGTTTTAAACTACGGCAATACAGAATTAATAAGCACAAGCTATTTAGCTTTTCCCACTACAAGGACGCACCACGCAGCTACTGTAAAGCAGCTACAAAAGACGTTGCATTTACACCCCCGTTAACTCTTGAAAGCGTTTGTTTATCCCTGGCCTGTTCCATGAATTCTGGATGAAGTCACTGGCAGAAACAGAAAGATCCACCTCTTAAGAACTCGGAAAAACAAACAGTTATTGCAGAGCTCCTAGCACAGCCCTCTCTGTGTGCTCAGGGGATTGCTCCCTACTTAACCTCAGATAGTTTGGCCACCGTGTGCTGTGACCCCGTACTTACAGAGAAGTGCTGTAACAATTCATCCTTCTCCTCTTCCACGAAGCCTCCCACGGTCAGCGCTTTGGGACGATGATCCACCACCATGTGATTCAACACGCCCCGTCCCCTGCCCCCACGGCCCCGGCCTCGGCCTCTTCCCTGGGCTGGCGCCGTCTTTCCACGCCCCGCAGGCAGAATGCCTAAGCGGGCAGCCTGCTCGGAGAGAGGCAAAGAACAGACGCAGCCACCCTCAGTTTGAAAGGACGTAAAGCCTTTATATGCCATGAACACATTGAGAGCAGCAATGCAGACAAACTCACCTCCACTTGTAACTGATTTAGCTTTTTTCGCAATTCAGTTGTGTCCTCTCCAGAGGAGAGTCTCTTATGGAAGTCCAGTTCTGCATCCAGGAGCTCCTTTTGTGCCTGAAAGAGGTGCAGAAAGAGAAGATGGAAGGGAAAAGCAGAACTGCAACGTGTGCTTCTACCATTTCATTCCACCTCTTCAGCAATGCATTTCTGACAGATCAGTACACAATATCCATGTTTCCCTCTAAATTCAGTTTGTTTCAATTGCCCCCCCCCCCCCCCCCGACCCGTTTCTTGGAGGGCCCAGAATTCCCTGCTTCAGACCCGAACAAGCCTGAACGAGGTCACCCGAGTTCCCCCAAAACACAGCTGGCTCGGCCGTGGTTATCCCTCTCCCATTCAAAATACCACTTGGAAGTGCTTTCATCGGATGCAGCTGCATTTTTAGGACATTGCATTAGAAAAAGTTTCAAGAGAGAGGCAGGCAAGTGTCCTGCGCAATAAATACCTCTGTCTTGGACTTTAACTTTGATGGTGTAGAGGTTGCAGATGAAGTTTTCAATTCATCCTTTAACTGAGATATTTTTCCTGCTAGTTCTTTTAAAGTCTTCATTATTTCTGCTCTTTCTTCTGGTTTCATGGCCTTATTTTTCTCCAGCTTGGATATCAACATCTATGTGTTAATAAAAAAGCAGGAATATAAAATTCCAGGAAAAAACAACGCTGAACAAGCAGGTTTCAACATTTCAGAAGACAACACTCCAGACTTACCTTCTGGCATTCTATTTGTTTTTCTAGCATCTCCTGCTTCTTTTTCCTCATGTCTTGCTGGAGTTTCATTGCCTCCTATACAAGGACAAAATTCTCTCGATCAGTAAAAAGCAGTCTGGCCTTATATATACTCATCTGCATCTTATTTTCTCCTTCAAGCTAGGGTTGTCACAAAAACTATCGGTCTGCAAAAATGCACAAGTATGAAGTGTACCGAATCCAGAAAAAAACCCCAACCAAACAATAAGAAGTTTCTAACTTCCTGCTGCAAAGTACTATATTACATTTATACTAATTTTTTGACCAATTAGCATCACAGGATGTGTTTCATAAGAGGTGTCCAATGTCAGCGTCTCAAACTTGCAGAGATTAAGACCACAAAACACCTCAAGAAAACCCAGAAGTCTCCCATAACCAAGCGTGTCACACAAGACACCCCAAAAGGAATACTCCCAGCCCCACCACTAACCCCAGTCTGCGTCTGCAAGGCAGACAACGACAACCCCTGCCGTGCAGAAAGCCATACAGCAGGGGCTGAGGCTGAAGGCACCTACCAAACCTTCTTCCCAAGGCACTTGGATCATACACCGTCAGCGGCCAAAGAATAGCAAAGTACCTGCTTTTTTTTAAGTGCTTCTTGCACATCGTGCGGTTTAGACCCTGCACCAGGCTTCATCGGTGTCTTTAAGTTTGAAGAACTGTAAACCATTTTTGAGTGGCTTGTAGGCGTAGAAAATGTCTGAAATAGCAAAACCACACACAAAAATATCTAATAGCGGAAAACAAAAGCGCTGTAATGACACCGAGTGTTAGAGGAACGTGTTCTGCAAAACACCAACACAAACTTCCAGATTTATGCAACAAAACCAAAGACCAAGGCAACAAAACCACGTGCGTAAGGGTCTAACAGTCACCTCGCTTGGAAGCAAATGCTCAGCTCAGACGCCTGTTAAAAGCATTTCTGCTAAAGATGCTTCCTTCTCTTCTTCAGCCAGAATTCCCTGTATCCTTACATCCACTCGGGAGATTACTGAAGCTGATCTGCACCTGCATCCCATCCCGCTTCGCAGCCATACTCTAACAGCACACTTTCTGACCAAGGTTGGCAGCACAAGTCCCCTGCAGGCTTCCTGACTGGAAAGAAGCGCTTCTCCCTGGCCAAGGACAGACGCTGCACGATGGTGTTGGCGTGAATGAAACTACAAGCTTGAACCCTACACAGCAGCATTCTATAAGCGTAGAAGCACGGCACCAGCTCAAAAGTCACTGGGAGAACAATCAGATTTGCTGACAAAAAGCTGCTGTCACATACAGGCTGTGAAATTTGTTTTCACCGCATCAGTGAAGAGCGACAGAACCGACTGGGAACAGTGTGTGAGTTCTACCTGCCAGCTCCTTCCCAGCTGACAGGCCAAGGCTTTAATGGGAAGTGTGTTGATGAAGGCTGGCCATCGTACCTGGGAATCCTCTGCTGCGGCTCCGGACTGGCTCAGATCAGGCTGGTTTCCACCCGCTGCCCCGAGACGACGTTTCACTGGGACTTTATTAAGGACGTATGCGCCAGAGACCGGTGGCTTATTCATCACCTGGGCACGCATCAATAGGTGTTACAAATGCAGTATTATACACTCTGCTTTTTCCCAGCAGCGGTCACTCAGGAACACTGACCGCCTCCCCCCTACCTTTGAGAGGCTGCTGTGCATGGTGACAGCGGGGCTGGTGGCCAGGGCTTGCTGCTGGAGCTGCAGCTGGTGGTGCAGGGCCTGCGGGGAGGGCTGCGGCTGCTGCGCCGGGGGCTGCTGCTCACCCTCCCGGTGCCACAGCACCCTGATGAAGCGGTTGTTCAGAACTGCCTCCGTGCTGGAAATGGCCTTCCTCGCCTCGTCGTTAGTCAAGTACTGGATTAGAGCAGCTTCGGGATCATTCTGGAAAGCAACCTAAACCAAAGGGTCATCAGAAAGTGTTAATTTAAGGAAGAAAAACAGCCTACAAACAACCTGCATTACTGAGTAAGACATGCGATATTAGCATCTCAAAATAAAGGTAAAACTCTCTACGTCATTAAGTGTAAATACCTCTTGGCAAGTATTGCACATACCTACAGCAGAGCCTACATACAGTAAAATAAAATAAAAGAAGAAAAACCCAACAACAGACTCTTCCACCAAATAACATCCCACATTCAGGGCACTGGGAACTGCCCTTGGGCTACACCCAAGGAGAGCCTGGTGCTGACACCAAAGCTCTTTACTCCAACCATCCGAGAGGAGGCTGCTGCCCCAGGGCGTGCAACATAAAGGTTCGCCACACTCCCAAAGAAGTAGTTTTAACAGTCTTGAATAAGACTATTTTTCTCTAAAAAAAATAATCACCAGAATAAAAGTGTATCTTTAAATGCATTATTTCATCATCAAGGTGCAGAAAGCACCACGATATCCTTCGGGCTAAGACATAAAATTATCAATTCAAAAATTACAGCAACTTCCCAGGAATCTGTCTTTCATTTAGACATCTAACTAGGATTAGAGGACTTAAGAGGCGCCTCTTTTGTCTAGAAAAAGAAATGGAAATCAAATGCTATTTTAACCACATAACTATCTGTGCTTTGCTTATATAGTGCTTTTCCCCTTCTTACAGGACAAGGAACAGCACTGAACTGGTGCCAGTTGTAGGGTGCAAACCGGTATTAAACCAGTGCATATACAGACTCTCCTGTAGCATCCTTCTCAAAATCCTGGCTGCAAAGTACTGTAGGACTATTGTATAAGACAGAAATTGCTAGGACATCTCTTTCAGAAATTATACCCAAGTTGCTCAAAAACCTGAGCTGGTTTAGATTCTGTTAAACCTGGAAGCCTTTCGACTTCAAGACCTCACGAAGGCAGAGGGCAACATACTTTTACAGAATCAAGATAGCAACGCAACTGAGTGGGCCAAGAAAAGGTTTCTTTGAACTTGATTACCTACTTTCCCAGTTAACCTCCAGACAGATTTCCAAGGCATGCAGTTCAGCTACAATATTCAAGAAGGTGCCAGGGGAAAAAATAAAATACCTACATACAGATATAAACTTGACCTTTGGTTTCTACCTGAATGTTTACAATAGTTCCAAATTTGCTGAAGTGTTCGTTGAGTTGAGTAATATTGTTCAATTCTGATGGAATTTTCCGAACTTCTAATTTTGTGTTAGTATATGGATTCTTCTTCAAAAATCCTGGCTTAGTCTGGTTGTTGTTTGCTTGCCTAGAGAAAACGAGAGCAGGGCAGTGACTTAGACAGGCACACACGGTGGCTGTGAATGTTAATCTGTGTTTAACTTTCCTGTTTCCCATAATAAGTATCCAATCTAAACGTTAACAAAAAACCCTCCTCCCACCGCTGAGTATTTAGTCTCCATTAGAGGGACCAGCGAAAAGCTACAGTGACAGCACTGGTCGCCACAAAGCCTGTTCCAATTCCTCAGCTGCAGTTGTTATTTCTTACTTTCCCAGCCAGGGTTTCTTCAACGGTGGACATTCCATGGTACTGGGAGACCTTTTCCTGCTGTCGGGTTCCAGGACAACTCTAGTCACATTGCTGTTATTGGCAATGGGAATGGGAGGCTCAGTCTGGATGATAATATTGGCAGCTGCAGGGAAAGAAAAAGACCTGTGTTATGTACCACACACCAGCCCAGGCATCCAAAAAGCTTTCACTTAAACAGCAAAACAAGATTGAGTTTAAAACCATAAGAGTTAGGAAGACTTTTCTCAAGTTGGTCAGTTTTGTTTATGAAGTTACTTCAGAGGTCACTTGCTCGCCTAACTGAACCTGAGGAAAACAGGCACCGAGTCCAGCCATCAGGGATGAGATTCTAACCTTTAAGATTGGTATTAGTTTGAGGAAACAAAGCTAAAACTTCATCTTCCAGGTACTGAAAAGTCATACTCTGGAGGGAAAAAATCCCCAAAACACTGAGTAGGAAAGGAAAGAAGGGCAGGCTCCCAGAGTTGTGCAGCATGGCACAAGCACCCAACCTCCCCGTATTAACCCCTGGCAGCGAAAGCGCAAGCAAGAACCCCGTCCCCCCACTTCTGCCCCCTCGTCATCCCTCCAGCCAGCTGTCAGCAACAAACTGTTCAGTAAGCACAACTATGGCATGAAATTATGTTCTCGGAGACGTTAGGTTTAAGGTTTGAAGCAGCTTCAAGCACAAAGCTGAATACAACCTCTTCAAGATGCTATTGCTTTAGTCTCCTGCGAAGGGCAAACACTCAACTCCTAAAAAGAAGTCTGAGGCACAAGAGACTTTCCTACGGCTTTTCTACACGCCGGAGCTCTGCTGATTCCACTGCTGAGAACAAAGACTGGGGCAGCCAGTTCCAGTGGTACTTTGGCGGATGGTTTTAGAGCAATAAGCCTTTCACACTCCCGAGGAAGACCGTGAAACCATGAAGTACTGCTGCCGAACGCTCGCCCACGCCTTACAGCGGCACGGGCTCCCAGAGAGAATCCCGGGGCCAGCAATAAAGCCCCAACCCTGCCTTTACGACGTTAAGATGAAAACAGTAACAGCAATTTCTGCAATAGTATTTAGCCACATTCTTTACAGAATGAGTCACTGAAAGGAAATACTGAAAAAAAAATAATTTTTCTTATCTACTGAATAAGAAACTCTGAAATGTAACAACTTCTCTTTTAAGAATCGGGGTGGGAAAAGCAGGAGGGCAAAAGAAAGCTATGCTAACAGAACAAAAACGTCAGAAAAGATCCCTTAGCTCTCTGGCCTAAAAGAGATCCTGTACGAGCCACTACTGAGAGACTGCATCCATGTCTGTCCAGCTACGGGTTGGGAACTACTCAAGCACAGACTGGGGTTTCACGGGCCGTCGTTCTGCACTACTGTCCTTCTAGAAGCACCCAGCACCCACAAAAGGCCTTCACAGGCTAAAGGGGAAAAAAAGCTCAACCAATCAAATCAAAAACACTTGTAACATCCCAAAGCAAGTGGTTATTTTAAAATCAACAAGGCTGCTTTGACTTTAATATGACCATATTAGCATTTTAAAAAAGGTAAAGATCTTGCAAAATTGCTCTGAAATGCTAGATCAGTGAGAAAAACTACCGCTTTTTCAAGCCGAAAGCGGAAAATCAGCGTTGACGGTCTTGGACAAAAATAGCAACAGCAATGACTGGAAACCCTTCCTACCTCTTGGATTTGTATCCATCTCCCCAGATGTTAGGCCAATTAGATTTGGACGCTGCGTTTGTGCTCTTGTAAAGAACTGTCGATACTGAGATCTACCAGCACTGGTAATACTAGGAGCTTCGGGGTTATAGCCATCTGGCTCATATGTATCTATAAAAAAAGGAGAGAAATGAAAGAATTTTTCAAATGAGTTTAAGACTCAGGGTTAATTTTCCCTTAAGGAAATGCATGGATGCCCAAGAGTCAGAAGGTGTTTTGGATGAAGAGAAGAGAGAAAAGAGGTCGTACAGCAAACGCGTGGAGCCATTTAACACCCTCAACAACTTTATGCCCAAGTCTATCAGGGCATTTTTAAATTTATATTTACTTTGATCCTGTTTGTGAAACGCGCATAGGTCACAATGACTGGGTACTGCTGACGAGCTGCCTGGGAAAGCACCGTGTCTGCATGACACCCTGCACTACAGCGCTTCAAGGGGAGCAATAACAGATTTAGTTTGAGCCTTGTAGGGCCTAAGAGGCAACGAGGTTTTCAGTCTTTGCTGCCCAACTGTCTAAGCTTACTTCAGGAAAGGATTTTTGGGCAAGAACGTACAATCAAAAGAAGCTGAGAAATCAGGTGGTTTGACCAATACTTACCTATTACATTCTTTTTGATCTACACAGCAGTGAGATCAGCTGCCTGGCTCCAGTAACTCAGGGTTATTTTCTTTAAAAAGGGTGACCATGAGAACACAAGATGACAGACTGACTCACATTGCTCCTCTAGCCCAAGGTCAAATCAAGGACAATGTCTTTTTCCAGCCATAAAAAGGAAAAGCTACACAAGAATTAGAATGAACAAAGCCTGCGAGACGCTCACGCGGAACCACAGCGTGTCCTGGAACAGAAACAAACTCCTCGAGAGGGGACTGGACAGCCCTGAAGCCTGCTACGGGTCAGCTCCTTGTTCCACAGCAACAAGGAAGACTCTACAATCTAGAACAGATGCCCCAGCACATTGATACTGATGGTTGAGTTCAGTTTCAGACTTGGCTGAGAACTCCCATTGACTGTGTGAGCTGAACCACTAGACCCTTGTCCAGGGTTTGGCACAACCGGCTGTTGTACCGGAGCAGCCCGAGAGTGGGAGGTGGGAACCCGCACAGATGTTCTGGGGAAGAGACCTGCGCAGCACGAGTGAAGGCGAGTGGTGCCTTGTGAGCTCAGAGAGAACGGCCCCTGAGGAGGTCGGGTGCTGAAAGCAGCAGATGGAACACCGAAGGCCTGACCGCTCTTGGAGAGGATTGACCGACTACCTACCGAGGCACTGGAGTGAGCACAGCTCTGAAAAGCATCAAAGTCAAAGGAAGTGACGTGGATCATGACCTAGAGCCCTCCTTTGAATAAAATGCAGAATATTTATGTAAAAAAACATAAACCACAGATTCAATTCTCTTACTTTGCTCATGTAAAGCACAGAAATGCCATTACTCCTTTCATTATCAAAGAAAGATAAGGTTTGTTGGATTTAAATAGAGCAACCCAGGGCTCTCCAGGTATTTTGTTATTTCCCCTCATAAAAACCCACTTTTAAAAAAATTTGAGCTCTGTTAAGGAAGATGGACATGTCCATTAAAAGCCTTTTTGCTTTTTTTTTTTTTTTTAAGTTAGAAAGCTTGAACTTAGTTGATTCTGGAAAAGAATAATAGAAAGCAAGCACTAGTGTATGTACTAATGTATATGAAGACTGCAGAGACTATTGTGATACAGAGACTGAAGAAAGAAAGAAACCTCAACAATGAACTACAATCTCTCTCACTCTCATCTGTAGTAGCCAAAACCGGGCAGGAAGAAAGAGCGATTCAAACACTAATTACAGGTCTGCAGATCCACCTTTGCCTACTGTGCTCTGCTGAACAGCCTGCAGATGAAAGGGTCCCTTTCCCGCACACGATCCTATTGCTGTGAGCACGGGAACCCCAAAGGAAGCTCCACTGCTCCGTCCTCGGGCACCCAGACCAGGCACTGACGGGGGGAGAGCGGTCAGACTTCTTTTTAGATATGTACGTGCTGGAGGAAGACAGAGGTAACACTTTCTAATCACACATCGACAGAGGAATTTTAAAATCTGCTTGAGAGAGAAATTTTAAAACAGAAAGAATGTGCTTACGTTCAGACACCGTGTAGAGCAGGTTCTGGGGTAAGGGAGGAGGTAGCCTTGCTCCTACAGGTGCAAGACTGGGCACTGCGCTTGTCCCAGGCTGGTCACGATTATTTATCAAACTCGACTGCGTTAAAGGCGGTCCTACAACGACATCACAGAGCAGATCACTAGGACGTACAATGACACAGACACAACATGCAGAAAGTTCAATGCAATTTGTTGATGCCTAAATATCTGCAATCCCACTAGAGAAGCCCCCCTCAGGTAAGTTACTCTCATTCCAACACCTCTTATGTCTCAGAAATGACAAAACTTTAAGCAAAAAGAAGGGTCTTTTTTCTCCCCCAGAGCTTTATGGTTGTTAAGAGTTTGCATTAGCTAAAGCAGCTCCTCCCTCTGCCACTGAGAAAGGAGGTTTGGTCAGAGCAAGAGATGGCACCAACAGCATCTAGACTGCAATTCTGACATGAGAACTACAGGCCACAAGGCATCCACAGACACGGAATGTGTAGTTATTTCTGCTTTGTTTGTACCATACATGATAGATACGTTCCTTCTTACTAGATGGCCAGAAAAGAACCATGAGCCACCCCACACAACCCATGGGAACACAGCCACAATCACCCCGCAGCCAGCTCCACTCACTGAAAGGCTCACGCAAAGCTTAAGGATTAATCCTATATAAAGTGATTTCTTGGCATTTGATACATGCTGTGATAATTGTATCACGCTGCTGGAATAGAGAACACTGAACGGAGTAACCACAGAGGTGATATTCTACTCCTTCACAGAATTTATACAGATGCAGCAGGACAACAAAAAAGGCTAAGCAGTCTCAGAGGTCACCGTTCAGCTGAAACGCACCCTAGGTGTAGGAATCACCTGCTACTCAAAAGCAATACATAATATTGCACAAATGCGGGAACTTATATTAGTTTTAGGAGATTAGATCTCAACATTATTGCATTAGGGGATAAAAAAAACACGTAGTAATCCAGTTGCCAGCAATCAATCAATCCAAACACCAGCAGGGTTATGGGAGACTCTGCCTCCCTGCCCCAGTTGCCTCAGCCACTCCGGGGTGCTCGCAATGGCCTATTTCACAAGTGGATTTTTCAGAATTATTTTGGCAACGTTTGGAATAGCTCGTGGCTAGCAAAGGAGCCTGAACTCATTACTGCAAACACACACAGATCTTCCAAAAAGAGCCATCATTTTAACTTGTGTCACAAAGAAGCAGAGCACAACATTCTGACTCACTTGGGACGGGGAGCACGACGGGAGGGGGTGCCTGTGGATGAGCTTGTGGAACCGGCAGCCTCAGACTCCTCACCGGACCCGGCAAAGGGGGCAGAAGCATGCCAGGAGGAGGAGGAATTCCCGGCGGTGGCGGAGGAAAAGGAATCATACTTGGCAAGGAAACTTCATCTACTACTAAGGGATCATTTCCATGATCAAACTGGCAAAGATCACCAAGTACACAAAATCCTCGTTCTGCAAAACAGGACAGTTAACAACCTTTTTAGAAAATAAAAATTAGTTGTCAGCAACATGTAGCATCGCAGATTTTGCTGAAGTTTCTTACTGAAGAAAACACACACTCACTGACCCAACATCACATTATCAGATGAGGTTTCAAAACAATTTGAATCGGAAAAATCTTCCATAAGAGCATACAAACCCATATATGCATTCACCGTAACAGCTGTGGAGAGAAAACTCAGAAGTACCACCTGTTTTATACGAAATACACACTGCAATCTTTATCACAACTGCTGGCGGCTCAAACATTTGCCGAGCACATACAGAGTTGTGAACAAACCCCCATGTTCTTATCTGGCAACTCTCAGATTAAAAGAAAACTGCTTCCAGTAACACTATTAAAATATAAACCATATACAGGTTTATATTTTTAATACCTTTTACATACAAGGTTTAATGCACCTGCAGCTACATTTTGACTTGCTGCCTACATTTAGTGAATACATAAGAGAAAGGTCACAGAATAACTGAACCAAGGTATGAAACTGAAAACTAAGACACTTTACCATCGTAATCCCGACATCTTCTTTTCGGAGGAGGGTTTCTGCCAAATGAACTGGGATTGCTGTGATTGTTGTAGAAATTTGACCAGCTCTCTGTTGTGCTCTCGAGATGGTGCGCAGGTGCAATCACAGTGACAGCACTGGGAATGGACTGGGCAGCGGAATACTGTTCAGTAGATTTACCGGGAGACGCGGAAACCGGGTTATATGAGCTTTCAACATCATTTCTTTCGCTCTTGAATTTTGATCTCTCTCGGTGCTCTGTTTAAAAAAGAAAACAAGTTAGGTAAAGTCTTCATGCTTTGTTCTGTATATCAGAGCCTTGAAAAAAAGATACTACACAGCTGCAAATGTTTCCTGAAATACTCAGCATTTTGCATGTTAAACTGTTCAATGAACGCAGTCTTATCAATGGAATAAGAAAAAAGTATAATGCAAATAGGCTTTTAACTTCAGAAGTCTAAATGTTTTCTTTGCTCATTCCTCCATTCCTTATTCTGTTCTGGATTACAGCTTTTTTTAAAGCAAGAAAAGGCTGGGGAAAAGGCCTGAAACAATAAACCACCCTGCCCTCAACTATCAGGGTCTCAACATGCATTGAAATCCACTGCAATCTGTGCCTCTTACTTTACCAACCAACCTCAATTAGAGGAAAGAGCCACACGGTAACCACCTTTAATTACAAATAAAGTAACAAAGTGAAAAAGGTGGTAACACTATTGCGCAAAAAGACAGATCTTTTGGGAAAAAAAACCCAAATAAATCAACAACTTTTGTCAACACAGCACAAAAATACCAGTGACTGATATCCACTGGTACACACCGGTGAATAAATTAGGAAGTTAGCAAAGAAGAAAACAATCCCTTTAATTATTTTGCTCTGGAGAACAGCATCTTAATCAATAATTTCAGGAAGACCCAGTTCTCAAAATATGCTGGAGCTCCTCAAGGACACCTCCAGCCTGGCAGAGCGTGCAGGAGCCCTTCTCCAGGAGCAGCACCTGGGGCACTCACCAGCACTTCTGGCTGCCTCCCGGTCTTTGCTTCTTCCCCTGCTGCGGCTGCGGCTCCGGCTCAACCCTCTGCTTTTACTGCGGCTTTTACTCCTGCCACGTCGCCAGCTGGATTTCTCTCTGTACAAGTCGCTCCTGTCGTAGTACCGGTCATAGTCCCTCCATTTCCCATCATCTCTCTTCTTCTCCCTGGTTCTAGCAGGAAAAAAAAGAAAGATCATGGTTATGAAAAGGGAAACCAAATTAGCAAATGGGCCTGTAACAAGACGCCGCTCATCCTTCCCACCCAATCTGGATGGTGAAACGTTTGAGCAGAGTCTCTAAGTTGAATCACTAATTAGTAGAAACCAGCAAGGGGAGGACTAAGAAGAATTGGAAAAGTGACCAAGTTAGACAATCAAAACAGAACTTGTTTTAAGGTGATGTTGACAAAGTGTGAACAACCCCATCCAGCCCCTCAAGACACGTCCCCTGTCCCCCCCCACCAAATGATTTTCATTTATGTGACCAGGGAAAGAATGGAATTGATGACATTCCAGGGTATTATAATTTGAAAAATACTGTCATTTTTCAGAAGGAGCCACCTTCTTGTGAAGGGCTCTCATGTAGGTGACCAACATACAGATAACACACTGCAAACATAGGAAAGGAAGGACAACATTGGTATTTTTATGAAACAATCACTACCTAGGGTGTAAAAATCCACAGTAAAAGACTGCCAGAAAATACAGAAGAATATATTAATGCATTTTGGCTCAAAACTAACCTTTGTTCACTGGAATCTCCTCGGCTTCTCTGTGGACTGGAATACTTCTTCTTCCTGCTGCTCTCCCGCTCCTCTTCAACTGACTCTTGGAAAGTCTGCTTGAGAGGCAGCTACCAACCAAGGATGAATATCAGTATTTATTTTTTTAAATGAAGAAAATAAGACCAAGATTTAGTTCCAGTCAGCATCCCGTATAAAACCAATATTTCAGTATTACTTGCCCAGAACACGCAGGCATTACAAGTTATCAAGTGCCAGAGGTTGTTCTGAATCTTTCAGGGTTTTCTGTAGTGGAGAAGCCCCAAAACAAACCTACTTTGATATTTTGTCTTCTATGAATCCTGTTTAAGAATAAGTTCTCTCTCTCGTCCCTTAGAGTAAGTGATTCTAGCAATGAGGTATTTTCTGCCTCTCGTAACTGGAACACAACTAAGGACTGTTACTTCTCCAAGTAGATACGTCACTAGTTCACACTTTGAAATAAATGATTTAAAGCAAAAACTCTCCACGTGGCTGAACCAGTCACATTTCTTGCTGCCCTCAACAAAAGCAGTTTAGGAAATCTGTTAGCTCTAACTTTACTGTGAGTCACTCTCAGCCCCTCTGTACCACTGCTGCCCTGTTTGTCGCTTCATGTTGCTGAGAACCCACTGTGAATTTTGGTGGCATAAGATTACATGCAATAATCTTTAACAGATTTTTTTCCGGTTATAACAGAACAGAAAGGAAGGCTTCCCGCATCCTTGTTTAGGATTATCCAGCAAGAATTGGTAGAAATATGTAAGACTTGGATTGAGAGGGCTCTGGGGAGCCAAACTGAAGGCCCTCTTGCATGGTATTTGGAGTCCCTTTCAGCCTGGGCTTTCTCTTTCTCTTCAGGTGCACAGAGATCTTAAAGATCATTAGTCACAATAAAGCGGATTTTTTCTCTTGCATTATCTCACAGATGTACACGATGGCTAATCTGAAAACCAGAGGCAGGTAGGTAGAAAAAAAACCAACATTACCTCCTCCTTGACTTCTTCTTTTTCCTGACCTGCAGGCTTCGCTTCTACTTTCGGGTGTTCAAGAGAAGGAAGATAACTCTTTGTGTACAGACTTTCAAAAAGTTTATCTACAAAACCTGAAGTTTCTGTGGATACAGAACACAAGAACACACGGTTACATATCGATTTAAGGGCACTGTTAGATTTACCAGAGAGTCCCTAAAAAAAACCATGCGGGTGGACTGCCCCAGCAGCAGCTCAGATTAAGGAGCATTAGCGCCACTTGTGGAACTTGAGGTTGTTTAGTTAGACAAAGAAACTAACCAGGTACATCATAGACAAAACCAGAGACTTCCCCTGCAATCACATGTACAGCTTGAAACCTTCTAAGGGGCAAGTTCGTGCTGAAGGAGTAAGTCCACATCTCCTCCATGGGCTGCAGTCAGCAGCCTCTTCACCACAACTTTCTGACAGTAAATCATTCAGGGAAGACTCATCACCAGGTTAACATCAGATCACAACAAATACAGAGTGACTTCCCCAGTGAGTGTCAGAATTTCAAGTTTTTAAAATTTGGGAATGAGAAGCTCACAGAAGCCTGAGAGATAGCTATGGAGCAGGTTGTTAAAAGTTACCAAACATCTGCCAGAGAAACTTCTGCCAGCATGACTGATACTTTAGAATTAAATTGCTAAATTTTGATTTGGAGAATTTCTTCCCACCCACCATAAACAAGACCAAGCTACACAACTTCATGATTTATTTATTTTTTTAATCACAAGATCTTTATTTATTGCCCCTCTGTGAGAAATAATTCATAGATAACAAGAAGTATTCTGAAAGCAACAACGGTGTGTCTTCCCTCCTCCTCCTCCCCCAGTAAAACAAAAGCCTCTGAAGGGACAAAGCGGTGGAGAGCACGATACCTTTTTGCAGAAAGACATCCAGCTGGTCGGCACAGAAAGCTTTCAGCTCCTTCTCTGGCTTGTCTTTCTTGACTAACGCCACGACATAGTTGGCTAAGGCTGAGGGGTCTGCATCGCATCTAGTGAGAGAGAGAAGTGCTCTTGGCTCTGCTGCAGTATGCCCAAACCCTGCCACTGTCCCAGAAGAGCCACCGGAGGACACCTGGTGACACAGGGGACCCTCTTCTGACACCACCACAGCCACGCCGGCAGGACTGAGCCCACACTGAGTTTTCAGTCACAGCACAATACTGCAGTTGCCTCGTGCCCCCTTCCCCCACCTGCCAGTGTTCCCACACTTTTGCTTGGGAAGAAGCAGCACCTTCCTTTTTTTTTTTTCCCAGAAAGACCCAGTTCTGGGGCAAGTAAGCAGATGCCATCCTTTCCTAACTTTCTCCAAGCACAGCAACCTCCACCTAGTCTGGGTCTACAGAAATAGCAGAGCCAGTACCAGGGAAGTCACTGCGCAGTTACTGCAAAGTATTAAAGTGGGTTTAAAGTATTAAAACATTATTACCATGAAAAGCAGCTCAGAAGCATATCACAACAGCACACAGACATGAAGTTACTGTGCCCAACACACTGGGCTCTTCCTTCCCCAAGGACTACTGCCGTGTCTGCAAACCTTACAACAACCCTTTAACGCTGGTAAAACGTCTGCAGGGGTGCACTCAGTACTAGGGATCCACAACCCGCACCACCTCAGCCCGTATCTGGCTTCACGAAGGCCAAAGAGCCAACTTTGTGTAGCAATACTCTGCCACTAATCTTTAAACTCCCTGTAGATCCCATTATGCAGCTACTAGAAAAACACTCCAAGTATGAGCTGGATTAACAGTGTTAAATGATTAAGCAATACCTCCTCATTTTGCCTCTCTAAAAAGATGCAAGTTATCAGAGGGCAAGTAGGAACATAAAACAGTTTGATGATTCGAAGATTATTTTTTTTTTTGAAGAGTAACATTTAAAGATGGGATTGTGTATTTTCTAAAACACTAACTATGGAAACACAAGGAAATAGCATTAAGCATATAGACCTCCACATAATTGCAAGTGGAAAAAAATAAAATCAAACTCCAAGCAAACCAACCACAAAAAAGCCAAGCAGGTGACAATGGGGAAGAGGAAATAAAAATCCTCAAGGAGCAGCCCGTGGAGCAGGCTCCAAGTTAATTTGCTCACTGTTTCCGACGTCTGATGAGAGCCACGTTAAATGTTGCAATTAACAAAGGAACCACAAGTTTACAGATCCTGTAATTCCTACACACACACAAAACCTACTGTACTGGGTGCTAGTGCCCACACGCAACCGACTATAAACTTTCAACGTAAAATAAAGGGGATGATCCATCGCTCCATAACCGCCCCTGCTCCTCTCTCACTACACTGTGCATTTCGGGAGCAGGAGCAAGGTGCGCCTGCTCCTCCAGGTAAGCCAATTCGTATTTCCACTCTCGAATTCTTGACTGTCTGCACCCACCAGCAAATTCTACAGTTCCCTGCCCTGAGCCCTTGTCTCCAACTCCTGTCCCCTGACACTGCGCTGACACCGCGGGGACGCCGGGCAGACGGAGGGTTGGAAGAGGCCAGGAAGCACCAGAGGGAGGTACACGCTGCTCTAACAGACTGCCAGAAGGATTGGACCCAGGACCAGAGAGACCCGCTGTCTTACGGAAGAAAACAGGAAAACCATGAAGAAATCCCAAAAGGCCTGCTACTTAATGGCTACAACTGGCCAGTCGACAGAAAAAATCTGTAGAAATACCAGTTAGTTACACGTTGCAAGTATACACCCTTCAGCTTCAGAGGGGTCTCGGCTTTACTCTTTGGCTGCAAGGCCAGCTCCTTACTGACCAGTCCCCGTCCCTCAGAAGCTCCCTGCTACAGCCAAAGCCCCCCCAGCACCCGGGGGTACCCACAGCACAACCTGCCCCCGCTGCCGGGCGCTTTCCAGAGACGGGGCAGTTTCTGTTACCCACAACCC
>VZRU01005564.1:57047-118451 GCA_013398155.1 Pedionomus torquatus | reverse complement strand
GCCTTCGCAGCTGAAATTCCTCATTTTGGTTTGGAAACCTGCCGAGGACAGCGTTTGCGCCGGGTGCCGCTGCCACGCTGCGCCCCCGGGGTCGGGGTCCGCCCCGGAGCATCCCCGCCCCGGAGCATCCCCGCCCCGGAGCATCCCCGCCCCGGACCGTCCCCGCCCCGGAGCGTCCCCGTCCCGTCCCCAGGGCGGGCGTGGCGACCCCAGCGGGGGCGGAGCGCGGAAATTCCCGGAAAACTCCAGCCCCAGTTTCGTTTCTGGAGTTACGGTGCGGCAGGAATCGAGGCGATGGCATCGCTGAGCCCATCGGAGCCGGGGCTGGTGGGGCTGGAGGAAGAGCTCACCTGCTCCATCTGCCTCTGCCTCTTCAGCAGCCCCGTGACGGTGCCCTGCGGCCACAACTTCTGCGCCTCCTGCCTGGAACTCTCCTGGGCCGGGCAGTCGGAGGACTTCAGCTGCCCCCAGTGCCGGACCACCTTCCCGGGCCGCCCGCAGCTGCAGAAGAACACGGTGCTGTGCCGGGTGGTGGAGCAGCTCCAGGGCAGCGCCGGGGCCGGGGAGGAGGAGGATGCGGTGGGGTGCGGTGGGGAAGCCACCATCGTCTACTGCGACAGCTGCCAGGTTGCCCCGGCCGTGCAGACCTGCCTGACCTGCACCGCGTCCTTCTGCTCCGAACACCTGCGGCCGCACCGGGACAGCCCGGCCTTCCGCGACCACCAGCTCTGCCCGCCCCTGAAAGACCTGCAGCAGCGCAAGTGCCGCCAGCACAACAAGATCTTGGAGTTCTTTTGCAGCCAGCATGGCAGCTGCATCTGCTCCCTCTGCCTCCTCAGCCACAAGCTGTGCCACACCAGTCCCCTGCAGCAGGCCAAAGCCAACGCCGAGGTGAGTGGCTGGCGCTGGCGGCGACGGCCAGCTCTGCCCAGGGCTAGAGGACTCTCCAAGAACCACCTTTTGCTTCCGTGGGGGGAGCCTGCTGGGTCCCTGGGTGTTGGGCCGTGGGCTGTGGAATGTGTGCAGGAGGAGGCCGGACCAAGACCTGGCCTTGGCAAACCATTATCTGCCCTCCAATACGTGCTCAAGTCCTTCTGTTTCCCTGCTCTCTCCAAGATGGCGTGCTGAGATGCCGTCCTCCCTGCGAGGATCACTGCCAACTCTTGAGTCCCCTCTGCTGCTCACAGCATGGGGTGTGCTGCTGGCCAACAGCACGGGCTGACCAGGGGACCGTAGGCAGATACTGCTCTATCCGTGTTTTTACGAAGCAGAGGGTTGTAAGAGTAGCCTAGGGAGAGATCCAGGGCATAGATAAAAACCAGGCTTTTCACAGAGTGGAAGGGAGGGAGATCTGGCCTTTGTATCTTACAGTAAGCACAGCTGAAAATCAGACTCCTATCTGTTTGGTGAGGGTGTGTACAGCTTACCCGATGGAGTCCTCCCCGAGTTAGCTTAGCGGCACCTTGAACTAAAGCAATAGGTGATTCACATCTAAGCAATAAAAGTCTCAGCTGAAACAAAAGGGCTAAAGAGTAGCATTAACCTCATGCCTAAAGTCTAACCTGAGAGCTAACTGGAGGTTTATTCTTAGCACTCAGAACTGCTGTGCTGACAACAGCACTGGGTCCCTATTAAAAGCAAGAGCTGCACCGTGGATCCTGCTGTTGAGAGAGGTGGAGCTGCGAGGAGGCTTCCGACTCACAACCCACACCTCTACAGAAGGGCACCTGCACAGCCTGTGAGGTTTAAGGAGCAGTAGGACCTACATCATTAGTGCTAAACGCTTACAGGGGTTATTTAAAACTTTCTGTAAATATGATTCTTACTCCAGTAAGTGCAACCCAACACAGCAACTGCTTCTCTGCAATACTTTCTGATCTCTTCTGTTGCAGTCGGCGCTAAAGAAGAAACTGATGGAGCTGCATAACCAGAATGAAAGAGCTGCTCGAGCAATGAGCAGTGTGAAAACAAACCAAAGCCAAGCTGCTGTAAGTGGGTAACTGTTCAAAGCGCTGCCAGGTTGCTTGGCATACGCTGCCCACTGCGTGTTGCTGATGCTCGTGCTCTTGCAACAACGGCTGTAGTATTGAGGTTGCAGTGGCAGAAAACCTAACCGGGACAAAACAGAGAAGAGGCATTTTGGCAGAGCCAGGCAGCTCCATGGGAGATGGGAGTAACCCAACCACTGTGCACCGACTTTGCACCCGCATGTGGTGGCATGCCTGACCCACAACAGGGCCCGAACCCATCCTTTCCTCTTGCAGTGCCATTCTGTCCAGTCCCAGCCAAAGGATTAGTGAGCTGTGATGGCTGTATCCCCGGTGCAGAGTGCTGGGGTTTCTCTTCCCATAAATGACCACAACTAATCCTTGTTCCCAGTTGGTGACGGGGGCTGCTGTTTGTGCTGGATCGGGTATGTCTCGGTTGTACTGTCCTTTCTGAACTGAGCAGTGGGAACCAAGAAACTGAAAATCCACCGGGGCAGCACTTCTGTGCTCCTCTGGAGCATCTCCCAGAGGATCAGGAATAACTTGGTATTAACCAGAGATGCCTTATCTCAGAGGCAGAAAACGGGTACAGCCACGCACGTGGTTGTGCAGTGTCCCAGCCCTATCCCAGTGCTGGGGACCACTAGATGCCACGGCTGGCCTGGCCTCTGCCTGCCAGTCCCTGCAGCAGGGCTCTGGAGACCCATAGTAAATGAGTTTTCTTCCCAAGCTACATAGAAACACATAGCTTTTCTGTTGCCTGTTTCAAGTAATTGAAGCCTACGTGTTCCTCAAAGGCTTTCTGGTAGTAGCAGTAAGCAGCACTTTATCCACAAACCGTTCTTTTGAAACCAATGTCTGCTCTTCTCTGCTCCAGGAGACAGTTTCCAGAAAGAAAGATTTGATCAGAAGTGAGTTTTCAGAAATTAAAGCTTTAATTGAAGAAAGAGAAAATGAGGCCTTAAAACTAATTGCAGATGAAGAAAAAAGAGTTTGCAACAAGTTTGATTATATTTACGGTGTTCTGGGAAATAAGAAGAATGAAATTCAGTCTCTCAGAGATCAGATTGAGATGGCACTGACGGAAAGTGATGACATTCTGTTTTTGAAGGTAATACATCCTTGATACACGAATCCAATTCTTTCTAGAATGCAGAATCTCAAAAACCTGCTGTGCTAGTCCTGCTCTCTAGATGCTTTCAGTCAAGTGATAACGTGGTTGTGTGCAAGAACCTGCTATATAAGGATGTACTGAGAAGTACACAAATATCAATGACAGTGCCTAAGTGGTGTCTTGTAGCTCCCCCCAACTCAGCCTCTGTACATCTCCATGAGGCGTTGCAGCTCGGTGCTGCGATGCCGTCCCAGATACCAGTTCAGAATTCATGCATGTGGGTTGCTTCAGAAGTTTTGTCATGGGTCGTGTCTGACTCTACCCTCTGCTCCTTTGAATTTGAGAGGACAGCACAAAATCCTCCCCACTTAAAGTAACTTAGTTGTATTTCTCTGTCTGCTACACAAAGTGGGCTGCATGGGAGCTTCCATTTGTCGTTTCAGAGAGCAGCAGCACTGCAACGAACATCAACAAAAGACACTTTTGTCCCTGTAATTGAAATGGACCAAAACTTGATACATTCCACTTACCAGTCTGCCATTAACCTTAAAGACACTGTGAAGCTTTCGGTGACTCAGTGTAAGGAGAAGATAATGGAAGGTACTGTATCACTGGAAGAATTGAGGTTTTCTGCCTTGGCTTTGAGCTCAAATGAGGGATCTTCTCCTTCCAATCTAAATATAATTTTAAAATAGCACAGCTGGTTAATACAAATTGAGTTCTCCAACTTCTGCAGTTCTCCATTTCCACTCTAAAATGCTACACTCTGGGCTGAACTAGGAGAAAAAAAACATGCAAATGCCTCTTTCCTTTTATCTATACTTGGATAAGCTGATGAGTATCGTGGTACTATGCCCTTCTGGCATAGCTCAGCCTTTGCTCATTACAGTAATTTATGTTTTTATTATGTAGCAGGGTTGAATGCAGTTAGGATGTGGATTTGAGGGAAGACACAAAATGCTTTAGAGTGATAGGACTATTGGTTACTCATTTGTAAAGGTGGGGATCCTGTAAGTGTTGTAGAGCAAAGCCCCGCTTACCGAGTTAAGCAAAAGAATCTTTTGGACTGGGCATCTTCGATGCAGTTTCCATCTCTGCTGAGGATCACTGAAGTTCTAGTCACATAACTGAAAAGAAAGATTGAAAAATGTTCTCGCTAATGCATTACTGTTCCTGGCAACACAAACCATAACGTCAAATATTACCATTGCAGCAAAACTGACACCTGGGAAAACTAAGCCCCTTCCAGCAGCTGCCGCTTACAAAAAAAAGGCTCTAGGATCACGTAAGTACTAAAGAATATCATCCTATTCTAATTATGTTTTACCATTAAGTAAGAATTTAAGCAGTTATCCAGGAGCTGTTTGCAGGGTGATGCAGTGATTATCTGTAGTGAGCACTTTGCGTAAGAAGGGGTGGGTGTGTTGGGCTGTTTGGTGATGGGTGCCCCGAAAGCTGCCCCTGCCACGGTGGTGCGCTGCCCTCAGCCTGTGCCTGGAGCGCTGTCGGTGCAGCAAAGCAGAGCCTCCCCCACCTCTGGCTGTTGTAGGTTTGTTTTCGCTTGTACTAAACATCTGTTTGTTTGATGGATTTGTATGTATTGAATCCTGTTTATGAGCTGCTCACGTTCGGGTGGCTTTTTTCTTCCTCTTCCCTCACAAGAGCATACCCAGAAAGAGAAAAACCTTCCCCAGAATCAAGCCACTTCACAGGCAGAGGCAGATACGAGTAAGTGGTGATTAATACGTAATTAATGTTTTGCTGGCCATGTCTTGCCTACAGCATAAGTGTGGGGTGATGGAGATCATGGCAGGTGATACTGGGGCCTGTCAGTGTCATTTTGTCCAGACACAGGTATTGATGCAGCACTGTAGCCTATTTGGAATATTTTCCATAGTCCATTTTTGCAATAAATTCAAGGGTTAAGAAACCATTTCTGTTATTTTCACTGAGCTCTCAGCACATGGTCCTTTCCATTCGCAAGTCCGAGGTGTGGAGCACTCAGTGGGGATTCTGGAGTTGAAAGGACTCGTAGCTCCTGTTGCAGCACTAGGAGTTCTGTTGTAAAAAGAAAAGGTGTAGTCATGGGAACAGCCTTATTACTACTTGCCCTAAAATGCTGCATCCTGGAGTAAAGCTGAAGCTCCTTCCAGGCTCACAGTCCTGTAGAATAGGAAGCAATATGTATCTACTGCCGCAGCTTCAGAAGAGCTATGATGATGGCTTTGCAGGTGGCATAGTCTATCAGTGGCTTTTCAGTTTCAGTAGAACTCACAGTCCTCTTTTTTTTTTTTTTTTTTTTTTTCCAGAGGAGAAAAAGAAACCTGTTAAAGTTGGTAAGTCCGACTTTTCTTATCCTAATTCTCGTGACTGCTCTTATAAGTAGATGGTCACCCATGTTGCTGTATTCTGTTGCTCAACTGTTGCTCTGAGAACGGTCTTACTAGTCACAATGAGAGTGATCAAGCACTGAAAGAGGTTGCTCAGAGACAACAGGGGACTGTCAAACCTTGACAAGACTGTGAGCAACCTGAGCCAATATTGAAATTATCCCTGCTTGGAGCAGGAGGCCAAACCAGGTAACCTCCAGAGGCCCACTCCAACCTGAGGGTGTCTGTGGCTGTGTTGAGCATGCAGGTTTCTTCCCAACTGGCCAAACTCTCTTTTCTGTTGACACAGCACCAACCACGGGACCAGTAACTGCTGCAGCCACCACTGCAGCTAAAGAACTTCTCGACAGCTTTCTGAAGAAACCCAGAGAGGAGCTTTTGCAGTGTAAGACACTCAATGTTACACTACTTAAAGATGAACTTTTTTCACTTACTGCAGTGGTGTTAATGTGCTCTCTGGGGCTACCTGACAGAAATACTTTGGAAGGGGTTCAGTTAGCTTAGTAGGTTATCAACTAATTGCTACAAATGAAGGAAATTTTTGGAGGAGAAAGGGAGAGGAGGTTTCTAAGTGGTTCTTTAGCCAGATAAATTTGATTGATTTTTGACATTCTTGTATTGTTCTTGTATATATTCTTCTTTACAAAGGTAAAGTTTGCTTGATAATGGCTTTGGTTTCGCTCAAATGGCTTTGTTAGGGTGGCCTAGAACTGCGATGTAATGAATTGGATTTTTCTTTGAAATGAAATGCAGGCTTTTAAGTGAGCACATGATGGCCCGCTTAAGATGCTACAGCAGATGGTATACGATGCACCTTTTGCTGCCAGATCAGCAATCCACTCCTCCTGCCAGCATATATTTGGGCGGTGAAGGGATCCCATGGGGATGCAGCCTTCCATTTTCCTGCTGTGTAACACATATGCAGCTGGACCCAGCAGCTTGTACTGCAGCCCTAAGAACTGCCCACACTGTGGAGGAGAGCAGAGCAGGGAGATAAACATGAGCAGGAAGAAGTGCCCACGCAGGCCAGTGTAAATAGAAGTGCTTTGCCCTTCAGTACCTTCAAACAATTCATGTCCTTGCAGATGCTGCTAACATCACGCTGGATTTCAACACAGCTCATAACAAAGTGATGCTGTCTGACAGATACACCAGGATGTCTGTCTCAGATACCCCCATGAATTATAACTCCCATCCTCAGCGCTTCACCGATTGTTCTCAAGTGCTGGGGTTCCAGTGCTTCAAGAGAGGCATCCACTACTGGGAAGTGGAACTGCAGCAGAACAGCTTCTGTGGCATTGGCATCTGCTACGGCAGCATGGAGCGGCAGGGGCCGGAGAGCCGCCTGGGGAGGAACAGCAGCTCTTGGTGTATTGAGTGGTTAAATTCCAAAATATCATCCTGGCATAACGATGTTCAAAAGTGCTTACCCAATGTGAAGACTACTAAGATCGGTGTGCTGCTCCACTGTGAGGGAGGCTTTGTGATTTTCATGGCTGTTGGGGAGAAGCATAACTTGATCTATAAATTCAAAGCCCAGTTTACTGAAGCTTTGTACCCTGCCTTCTGGTTATTTTCCAGTGGCAGTGTTCTCACTCTCTGTGAAATGAAACAGTAAGGTCTCATATCTTAATTTAGTTTGCCTATGTACTTACGCACAAATAATCGGTCCTCCAGCAACTCATCTTTATACAGCTTAGTCTCAAGAAGTTTCAAAGATTGATTGTTTGAAAGAAAATAGATTGTCTCCTTTATGCACTTTGGGATATCTGCTGATTCTTTGGTCTGAATTGCTAAAACCTTTAGACAGTGATTTAGTAAAACATGGATGATGGCAAAAACTATGATGAAAGGTTTTGCAAAAGACCTTGATGGTCCTTCTAAATGCAAAGTTATGATACAATCGTTAAACATCTTCAGTAGCTACTGTGGCTTCTGTGGTTTGCTGTAAAGGATCCCCAGAAACAATTTTCACATCTAAATGTGTTTCACAGGTAGCAGTAACACCTCTGAGGAAGAAACAGGAAGAATTCCTTGACAAATTCAGGTTCCAGGCTTTGTATAGGTCTCAGCATTGCCTTTTTCTCTGTGTGCACTGTTGTCCACAGTGAGGATTTACAATACTTGTGTCCTCAGTGTATGACTCCAGGAGATAGTACAGAATCTACTGAAGTCAGTAAGTTCAGGTTTTACGGCACCAAGTTATAAAAGCCAGTATGACAAAACTCATCAGAATGGAAATGCAGAGAATTCTAGAGTTGAGGGATAAGAAATGGTGTCGAAATTGTGAGGAAATAGAGGACACTGACTCCAGGACTGGGAATATGCCAGAGAATCTTCAGGAAGACACCCTGCAGAGCAGTAGTGAGCACCCTGTAATAATAGAGTTTGTGGGATGAAGCATTCTGTCTCATATTCTGACTCAGAACATGCTTCACATCTTCACACTGAAGGATCTTTAGTGGTTTTTTGTTGGTTTTTGTGTGTGTGTTGAGGATTTCAGGGAGTGCATTTTTGTCTTGTGTAGGGAGCGTAAATATGCTGTTCACTGAAAGCAGGGTCTTCAGTCACAAAGCTTTTCCTCTTTGTGAAGCAAGATATTCTCTGTTGGTGTATCTTCAGTTGTTCAGGTGGAAAAAAATGGATTTCCTACCTGTTACTAGGACTCTCATTGAGGAGTTTCAAGACAGTGTGCACAGTACCTAGAAAATGCTGTTTCCTTTCTGCATGATGCCATGCAGGCAGACTTGTGAGTCTTTTGAAACATACTGGGAATTAGCACAAAGGAGAATGTGTTCCCATTCCCACTGGAATGGAATTTTAATTCTCCTGGTGTTCTTTGCCTTGGATTGTCTTCAGAAGTCCTCACCGTTTACAGAGGACTGTACTTCTGCCTTTTTTCCTTACAACTTTAAAGCAATCAGTAGGCACAAAGCTACTGCTGGCAGTTTAAAAGGGAAACGTAACTACGTTTCACATTAGCCAAAATGCTTTAGAGACACACGTGCAGGAATTCAGGCTTCGTGTCTCTATTATCACTTGATTTGTGAACTCTTAGTACTTTGTCAAGGACAGTGTAAGTCTGGTAAGACACTTCCATTTCTTTGCCCAGAGTAGGATCTGGAAGCAATGGTGGGCGTAAAAGTGCCATGGTGTCTCTGGAGTAGTTGTACTATCTTACAGGTCTCAGCTTTCCAAAGCACAGTCAGCACTAAAGCCACCAAACTATGCAGAACCCTTCAAAAGGTGCAGAAGGAGGATGTGGTGTCCTGGTAGGATCCAACAATAACTGCAAAACTTTTTTTCCCTGCATTTCCAGTTTTTCAGCGGTGAGGGAAAGGAGTGTTTTCCTCTGAGAAATCTTTTCCCTTCAGCTGCTGGGCTGGGCCCTAGGGCTGCAGATCCAGTCAGCAGGCACTGAAGGAATATGCTGGGCCCTTGGCTACAGGGAAAAAAGCTCTGGCAGTTTGTGCAGTGGAGGAAGTCAGCGTTTTCTATTGCTTGCTTCTCGACTTCAAAGGGGTCTTAATTAACCTCTTAAGTCTATGGGCTGCTTTAGCCATAGCCTGGAGCAAAGTAAAGAAGAGCTCTTATTCCTCCGTGTTGGACACAGTTGGATTCTTTAAATGTGACACTGGTGTATGACCAGCGGTGTATAACATTTAAGGTGTTCTGGATCACCACAAGCAGTGAAACAAGCCTGCCTCTGGGTTCCTCATTCTCTCTGGTTTGTATTCTTTTATCCTTTCTAGTCATTCACAGCATAGAAGGAGTTTCTGTTACTTGGGAATCAAATGAGGAGTAATGGAATTGCTGCGCTTCTAAAGACTGCTACTTAGTTTAGCTTCACATATCTTGGATATACCAAAACATCAGGGTGATACAACATTAGAAAAATATATAAATTACAATATGATATGTAATGGTTCATAAGTCTCTCAATGCAACTAATGTCTATTTACTTTGTCAGTAACTATCAAAGCTGTACTTATTTTAAAAGAAAATGTAGGTGCAAGCATGTATTTTGATTCTCTTTAGTTCTATGAATGACCCAACTTCCCCAGTCTAGAAAAAGAATTAATTCTGGTGTTAATAAAATAAGGATGTGAAATTATTAGCATATTAAGGTACAATTGAGAGTAATTTGAGAAACATCCCTTTAAAATACACTGATCTGTTTAAATTTAATCTTTTCTTCAATAAAATACACCAGAAAAATACTGCACTTAGAAAAACAAACGCTTATGTAACTATGAACCCGATGATCAATCAGCCATGTATTCCTTGTGTATGCTATATGTTATCTCGTATAGATGTATCAGCCAGATGTCCTTGTTCGGGGCAAAAGACAGATTTTTATGCTGTTTTATGGCTGTGCCTTTAACTCTTTTAGAAGCTGACTATTGTTGATCTTTTTAGCTGCAAAGTGAATTAATTACGGTATGAAATCAATAAATATTCATGGTAAAGCCTAACTCTAAATGTCTTGTTCTGTGCTTGAAGTTGAAGGAAGCAGGGAAGGAAGGCAGAAATAAAGATGCTATAGCCTACAAATAGCAGGTCTATTACTGCTCAAAGTTACACAAAATCTGGGGAAAGGGAGAAAAGGAGGAGAGCAGCATGGGCTGTGCTGTCTTCTGGACTGTCAAATGCCCTCCTTAACTATCTCCTCCACCTGAGCTACACCCCCTTTACCAGCTGCATCCTACCTGAGAAGAAGGGGAACATTCTATCCAGTAAATGGAACTGGAGACCTTTTCAGGTCATCAAGTGCAGGAAGATGAATGACTAATCGAAAAAGCTAACTAACCTGAGAGATTTTTCATCTATGTGGAGACCAAGCACCAGGACAGCATCTTACATGGAAGACTGCTGCTTTATGGAAGAGACTGACTCTAACCGTTAAGTGTGAATTACGGTCAGCTGTAGCTTAAACACCTTGTTGCTGTTCTTCACCTCTCTTACTGCCAGCCTGCCTTCCTATCTTTATAAATCGGCTGGGTTTTTGCTAGTTTGAATGCTTTGTGCCTTTGATACAATTGGTCTCTGCCAGTTTGCAAGGAGGGCAAATAAAGCAGCATAGGTGAATTCACGATACATTCAATGACACGTATAACGAAGCAGTGAGCACTACAAGCTGCTTGCACAATGTTTTGTCTCTGATCAACCTCTTGTTGTCTGAGAAGACCAGAATGAGCGCATAAATGCAACTGTTGCCTGCTAATATAATAAGCAAGCTAACCCAGCCAGTGCAAGGGAGAGCATTCCCCTCTAGTTTTTATGCAACTGTGGCTAAAGAAAGGACTTTATTGTTCAGTTAAAACTATGTGAGGTAAGGTGCCAGGGGAAAGAAACGCTACTTGCTGCCCTCAAAACTAAGTTCTTGGAAAGCCACAATATCGCTCTAGGCTGACAGAGCTCAAAACACTGAAAGAAATTAAAATGCCCTGACCTAACCACAGTTCCTTGCTCTGATAATGACTGTCCACCTTGTGATATTAATGAAGTTACTGAAATTAAAGAGTGTATACCCTTATCTTAGCTGATTCTTCAACTACTTTATTGCTCTTCCACTGATTCAATTTTTCCATCTTACCCCAAAAGAAACACTAGCTGCTTTGCTCCGCTGTTACTCATGTCTGTATCTAAACATCCTCAGACTTGATGTTGGAAGAAATTTGAATCTAATGTAAACAGCAATAGCAGAATTTTTTTTAAGTGTGGGCACTCTAATATCACATGTTTTCCCCACGGTACTTGTTTAAAATCTGCAACAAATGAAAAAAAAATTATTTTCTCCAAAAAAAGTTTTCTCCTAGCAGATCGAAAAATCCAGGTACCTTTTCTAGTTACTGGTGTCAAGGTAGTTAACTTTATGTGATCTAGGGAGATTACAGTCAAGCAGAATTAATATATACAGCATGCACAGCCTCTAACAAGCTCTTCATCATTCTCACTGATTGCAAGGATTTCAGGTTGCTCATTGCAAGGCCGACAAGTCCGCAGACCTGTGGATTAAATCATCAGATCACATGCATTTTTAAGTATGGTGTTTCACTTCACACTGGGTTATTTTACTCTTTCAACTAAACTTTTAGTCTTTCAACCCAACTTTTGCGTAAGTGCAAATTCTTCAGTGCAGGACACGAGAGCCAGCTGCAGGGTACCCTCTTCTGGATAGAGATTGTACTGCAGGATTCTCAGGTTTCCAATCTTTGCAGAAAAGCTACAGAGTAGGTGATTTGTACTGGTGCTTTATGCATCTACAGCATTAAAAAAACCCCAACATGTAACAGTTTTACAGTCACAAGAGAGACATGACAACATTAAGCAGCTACAGCTATATTATAAATTAGAGAAGTCCATTTATGCCAGGATTAGAATCTGGGAGCCTATTGCTGACATTTAATGCCTGCAGTTAGAGTAAAACTTCCAACAGTTTTACAGAAGTACCCACAAACCCAAAATTGGCTTTAACTCAATTTGCAACATACTGGAAAGGAAGATACATTGAAATCAAAGGCACAGCACGTTGGAAACTAGTCTTCCCAATAAATTCTAGTGCTAACACTAAAAAAGAATTTTTTGATGACAGCTACATATTATTACAATAGATGGATGACCTCATGTCTGACTGGGAACCGGACATTTCAACCTTACAGAATGTTCTTCTCCGTACCATAAATAATACAGAATGTTCTCCATAGCGTAAATACAACCTTACAAGAGGCTTCCTGATAAGCATGACTCCTCATGCTTACAATGGCTTATCATTTGCTGTAATCACTAACAGGCAATTTGTGAAACACAAAGTTCTCCACTTCCGCATGCAAGAAGAGGGTGATCTGTCCAATACAAACAAGACCATTTACCAGGGGGTTTTCCAAAACCAGCACCCAATTAGATGCTACTTTCACTTCTAAATACTCCTTCCATTCTCCAAAAGGAAAGATGGATTTATGTTTCCCAAAGAGGATTTTGCACATTCAGGACTGGACTCCCAGCAAGCTGCAGTAAGTGGGGAGATCTTGCCAAATGGCAAATTTTATCTGAATGACAGTACTTGAACTCACAGAACTGAGTCAAGGCCAGAAAAAACATTTAGGAATTTTCAGTGAGTTCAAAGACATGATGAATTCCATGAAGAAAGCTGCAGATAGCAAAACGAGCATCAAAAGTACTCTAAGTCCAGAGCCATCCTTATACAGGTATAATATAGAGGTAAACTGCAAGGCTTTTCTCCTTTTCCTTCACCAATTAAGGTTTTACACTCCACTGACTGCCCAAACAATAAGTTAAAAAACTTACCTCAACTTTCTTGTTAAGAGTTTTACATTTCTGTACTAAGCAGTATTTGATTCTGTAAAAAAAAAACAACCAACAACAAAATCAGCCTATTAAAAAACCACACAAAACAAAACGGGAAGAACAGAAAAAACTGTTAGAAAAAGTCAATACATATGAAGGCTATTTGAAACATTCACGTATCGTTCTGCAAACTTTATCTAAAATTCACACATAGCTTAGTTGAAGGATGCACATATATGTTATCTCCATGAGATAGGCTATGACTTGCCTTAGAAACTTGTTTTCTGCTTTAAAAGGACAAATGCAATGTCCTTACCCATTAATTTTCAAAGCAAAGGAGACACTCTAAACAACAATTGAACAAACAGCGTGTATCCTAAGCAAGTAAGCAGAGGCAAGGGAGAACACTTGTGAGCAAGCAGGAAACACGTTCTGCCCATGGAACCCTCTCCCCAGGAAAAATGAGTTCAGACTCCTAAAATGGCATGAAATGAAGTAGGGGAGGAAAGAAATGTAAAGCAAAAAATAGCCTTTGGTCATCAACTACAAGAACAAAATGTCACTTTACCAAAACACACCTCATTAATAATTCTGCTGGAAAACAGAAAGGGAGTCTTCTCACAGTGAGCATGAAAATTGAAAGCCATGAGTGCATCAGGTCCTATAGAAAAGTAATTGTTTGTTATGAATACCTGGAAGACAGAACTTCTAGTTATGGTCTTATTAAATATTATTATTACAATTTAAAAGCAACAGTGTTTAATGGAAGTAGGTAACAACAACAACAAAAGTATAAGCATGCAGGTGTTTCATAGAATCCGTATTTATACTTGCAAACCATACCTTTGGTTTCCTCGAGTTGTAGTATCCTTTGTTATTTGAACCTTCCATCTGAAAAACAACAGCCATTACTTTGAGTCATGAAACACTATCCTCAGTATCAAAGCTAGGAAAGTAGTTCAGAATCTCACGTCTCAACTGGGATCAAGTAAAAAAACCTTAGCAAAGGTTTTTGCTCTCTTTACTCCAGAAGGGTGAACAGTTATTTCAGATGTACAATGGCCTTGGAAACTCAGCTGTGAAAAGTACTTGCAACCACTGGCATTATGGTTACCAATTTCTCAAGAAGTGTTATCAGCCAGGTAACCTGTATTTGAGTCATGATAAACAACGGGAGCAAATAACCTACTGCTGATAATAAAAAGGTTTTGCTGATAATAGTATTTATGTAATGGTAATGACTCAATTTGAATACTTGGAAACAAATAAAAACCCTAATTTAATCAACTATATCTACTCTGAGGTACAATATACCAAGTGTTCAAGACCAAATAACAATGTACTCCTAATCATGAACCTTTCACAGTTACACTCTTGGTATGTCATACAGCAGCTGCAGAGGGGGCTGTTACCCTGATCCAGTGGTGTGGCACAGAGCTGTGGGCTCCACCAGTGCTCCTCATCGTAATTTCCTTACAGAGAAAAAGCTGCTCAGCCTTCTTGAGGCACCCTTCCCTGACACGCAGATTTGCAGCAGCTGCAGAAGGCATCCCCGAAGGATGTGCTGAGCACGGACGCAGCAGTAGGAAGGCTGCCCAGGGGTCTGTGTCATGCCAGTCATGCTTGCTCTCGCAAAAGATGTCTTGTATGAACACCTGCTGCTGGTACCCTTTGGAAGCTGCACGGCAAGGTGGTCAGCACCGGCAGGATCACCACGGACTGAGTCCAAAACACCAAGCTCCGGTCTGCAATGACCGAGGAGGCCATGCAGCTTCTGCCCCACCTCTCCTATGAAGACAGACTGAGAGAGCTGGGGCTGTTCAGCCTGGAAAAGAGAAGGCTCCAGGGTGACCTTAGAGCAGCCTTCCAGGATCTGAAGGGAGCTCCAGGAGAGCAGGAGAGGGACTCTTTGTCAGGAAGTGTAGTGATAGGACAAGGGGTAATGGTTTTAAACTGGAAGAGGGGAGATTTAGATTGGATATTAGGAAAAAATTCTTTCCTGTGAGGGTGGTGAGGCACTGGAACAGGCTGCCCAGGGAGGTTGTGGATGCCCCATCCCTGGAAGTATTTAAGGCCAGGCTGGATGGGGCTTGGAGCAACCTGGTCCAGTGAGAGGTGTCCCTGCCCGTGGCAGGGGGGTTGGAACACGATGATCTTCAAGGTCCTTTCCAACTCTAACCATTCTATGATTCTGTCCTCTCCTCAGCAGCTCAGCCCCACCAGCCAGGCAGACAGACAGACAGACAGCAGGACTGGAGCGGGAAGAGCCCCTTAGTTCATGGGGCCAGTGCACCGCTTCATGAGGCATCTTTTATTAGGGCTAAGCACCTATTTCCCCCCACACCTGACCCACCCACCAGCCGAAGTGTTTCGGCACTGGCCGGGTGCGAGGGGCTCCTTCGCTGCCCGCCCGGGCCCCGCTCCCCGCTACAGGCAGGGCATCCCGAGGCGGAGGGCCTGGGGGGAGGCCGTGGCTGAGCGGGCTCCGGGCCGAACCGTCGTGCTGTTGGTTCCGTTGTTACCCCGGCCGCCGGTGCCTTCCCAGTTGTCTTTAACGTGTGACGCGGTTCCCCTCGTAGCAGCGGTTCGAAAAACAAACAGTTGCTGCCGGTTTTTGCACATCTCGATCAATGATGCGAATCCATCCACTGCACGTAACACTTCTTGGATTTTAGGCTCTTGGTGTCTGTGAGAAATGGACTTAAAGTTTTGCTTCAGCTGCCCTTTTTCTGGTCAGAAAATACATCCTGAAAACTGACTTGAAATGGCGGATGCTCAGAACTGGCCTCCTCTGATAAAGCTGTCAATACCCTTTTCCTGGTCAGAAAATATATTCTGAGAACTGCATTGAAATAGTAAATGCTCTGGACTGGCCTCCTCTGATAAAGTTGTCAATANAAGAGGTGCAAATTGAAACAAGTGAAGCGGTTGGGAAGGATGTGAGCTCTGACCTCTCAACCAACGAGGGGGGAGACAGGGACATAAGCGGCCGGGTAAAATGTATAAAAATCCCCAAAATAATGAGAGAATTCGTGCATCTAGCCTGGAGATGCACCCGATACAGCGCTGTTTTGAAAATTTCTGATAAATCCTGTTGTACTTTGTTTTTAACCTTTGCTTTGAAGACTTTGTCCTTTTTACATTTTACCAGTGAGCCGTTGTTTCTCACAGTGTCCTAAAGCAAACACTATAAAACTCCGCAGTTTGCCAAAACTCAGGTTTCCAAGAGAAGCCCCGTAACAGGAGGTGAGTCCCCAGACCTGCCCCCGAACCGCTTCATTCCCATCCCCCGTGGTGGCCCCGGTCGAGCCCTTGCACCAACAGCACTCGATGATTTAGCCCACATTCTGTCAGGTTTTTATAAACTCCTGAACAGTTGTGCAAGCAGCTGAGCTGCTCCAGCTGAGGATGTGCCAAAAGGTAAGGACACCCCAAAGGTGTCCATCCACAGGGGACGTTCCCAGAGCCCCTCTCTCTGCCTGCCATTTGGTTTCCTCAACCTTTAATGGTTTTGGGACCCACAGGTCTTTGCCAGATTTCACTGAAACCGGCCGGCTTGTGCATGGCGGCACAGGCAGAACCAACAGCCCGTCTTTAGGAAACGCAAAGGCAGATGTGAGAAGGGCTGCCCGGCGGCCAGCTGGGAAACCCCGGGTGAAGTCCTGTGGGCTGTAGGTATGGGATGTTCTGCACCTTTCCCTCCCAGGGGAAATGCTAATTACTCACATCCTTCACACGAGAGTCACGGATGAATTCTGACTCCCTGTTTCATATGTGGTCTCTTCTTGCAGTAGAACAAGAGGGAATGCCTTCAAGCTGCAACAGGGTAGGTTTAAACTGGACATTTGGAAAAAATTCTTCACAGAAAGAGTGGTCAGACACTGAAATAGGCTGTCCAGGGAGGAGGTCGAGTCACCATCCCTGAATGTGTCTGAGTCGTTTAGCTGTGGTGTTGGGGGATATGGTGTAGTGGAGTGGGGTGGGGTTGATGGTTGGACTCGATGATCCCAAGGGTCTTTTCCAACCTGAATGATTCTATGATTCTGTGTTTAAAGGGACACTTACTTCTCCAGCGATAGGTGATGCTGGTGCCGTACATCCAGCGCTGCTCAGGAGAGGTGCAGATGGTCCCATTTCTCAAGGCAGAGACTCAGTGCTTGCAGTGCCATTTGCTAACCCACACTCCTGCTTCACGCTGTTCACTGGTAAGGGCATCTGAAGTCCTATTTTCTACTAATTTGTCCTGAAAATAGAAGAATTACGTGAATTTCATTGGTGTGATTCTGTCAATTTGATAAAAATCTCTCTGCTGTGTTTTCCAGCAGTAATAATTTGGCTTTGCTAGAGTTAAACTACTTTAATATGTACTTAATATGTACTTCTGTACTGGCATAAAGTTAGTGACAATTTTTGAAAAAGGGGCCCCTCTGAGGCTGCCTTTGAGATTAACATTCAATAATGGGCAACTGTTTCTTTTAAAAAACAATTATTCACCGTAGGGACTCAAAACCATTGCTTGCTGTGCAAAAGCTAAGGTAATGTGTTTTGTTTTCACAAATTTCAAATATCCAGTGTAACTTTGAAGCCTGAGGTGGAAAACAGGTCCTTTATTTTCCTTCCCTCAGGAACAGAGCTATGCTGAGAATGCGTGAGCAGATAATAGCCTAATTCAAAACTTCAGACCAGATGTCTTCAAAATCATACTATCACTCAAATTAGTTAAAACATAAACAAACATTTGTGACTGACGTAGTGACTTCAAATAGGCTAATGCCTCGGTCAGCATTACTCATTTTGGAACAGACTGAGAGAAAGCAGAATCAAAATGAAGAAGCTACTTGTGTTTGTCTCTGTTTTGGTCCTGATGACCACTTTTACAGGTAGGAGTTTATATAAAACAAACCTGCATGTGTGTGTAGAGCATATTCTAGCAGTAGTGGTACTTCAACCTTCAATTTTAGTATCTTCATATTCCTTTTTAATACTTAACTATTTTTATATTGCAGACTTTCCATGATGTGATTTTTAACAATCGTGTTATTGTATTTGATATTTTACTCTCTGCATTACCGCACCGTAGTAATTTATTGTAACACCCAAAAGTTCAATTTTACTAGCTTATTATTTTAATGTTGTCTTACCAAGGTCCTGCAAGCTAAATGCTCAATGCAATCTCTCCTTTGCAATGAAAGTCTAACTAATTACTTTGAAAAAATAATCCTAAAAAGTAAAGCAACACAGAAAAGAACAAAGAACTGGAAGAGTTACTAATGTCAGTGGTTAGATGGTGCTGTTATATTTTCTCATTTTAGAGAGTTACATGAATATGTGGGGTTTGCTTCATACTGTTAGAACTATAGAACGCACGAGTATAAAAATGGTTTAAAATTCCACTCATATCTCCTGGAATGCAATATCCCCTGGGAAGGGGCTGTAATGAAAGAACACTTTGTATATAGACAAATATCAGGTTTGGAGACATTTCATTTTACAACTGACAGATTAAATATTCACTTTTTTGGTAATTTCAGAACTAATTTCTGCTTTTGTGTCTTTAGATGCTTCACCAGTTTTGCCTGAAAAAGATGCCAAACAGATTCTGAGAACTCGTCGTGAAGACAGACCGAGAAAAGCTGGTTTCCCTGATGAGCCAATGAGGGTGATTTATGATATTTCTTTTTAAATCACATTAACTAAAAAAACCCAACACCAGCCCCCCCAAAACATTTGTGTTTAGTATGCAATTTCTATAGATTTAATTCCAAGCAATGCATTATGACTATCACTCCCTTATTCAGCTGAGTTCTTCCGTGAAATATTAAAAAAACCCTTTACATTCTTTCAATTACTGCTAAGTAGCATTCTATAAGTGCTGAATATTGCTCAGGAAATGTATGCTTGCAGAATGCCGATTAAATTATTGAGAAGAAAGTGGCTTTTCATTTATAGAAATGTGGATTTCATCAAGTTGTTCCTGAAAAACTAAATAACAGGAAATGTCTTCTGCTTACAGTACATTCTGCACTCAAGGCAGAAAGGAGATGTAGGTGTCAGTGGTCAGTCTGGAGATTGAGGTAGTTCTGAACAAGCTTTTAAAATCACTTACTTTCATGCACTTTTTCATGAATGCTACAGATAGGATGGATTATTATGACATTGTATAAGTTTTTAGCTGCTGGCTTAATGCAACAGCATTGCTTCTGCATGCAATATTTACAGTTACTGGTTTCTAAACCATCTTACAACAAAAGAAAAAATAAAACAATTAAGGAGCCTTCTGTTGTACTTGCTTTGACAAGATGCAACGTATAATCCCACACTTCTCAAGAGCTACTTAAGGTTTTTTAAAATTACTGCCTATTTCTTTCCAAAGCAAATAAACTGTGCTAAAATTACATGGTTTTGAAGAGACAAACCCCGCAGAAGCTAGAAAGCACACAATAGATTGTGCACGTATGACGACTACAGGGAGTGGGTTCAGCAAAGTGCTGAACACCTCTGGATCTGCAGGACATGACGAGAGGTACGTACCTGGCAGGACTGAGCTCGGTGTGGGCCGGGCTCGTGGAGACACTGTGGGCTTTTCCCTTCCCAATGGTTATTGCAGACCAGGAAAAATGAGTACACTCCCGATGTACAACACTCCTTTGTCAAGTGTGATGGCCACAACAAACCAGAGCTGTCACAAGGATACAGCAGCATGCTCGTTAACAATCCTCTACCATGAAGACTGTACAGCAGAGATGAAAACCAGAAGACGTGGGCTTCACTGCTCCCCGCAGCATGCAGGACTGGGTTGGTTTCTAAGCTGTTGTTAAATGACCCTTGCAGTTTCTGCAAATTAGTGAGAATACAGCTCCCATCTATGCTCACACTTAATATAACAAGAAGGTACATCCACACATATGACACAGTCATAGGGTTTAGTTTTAGGTAGTTCTGTAAGGAGCAGGGAGTTGGATGGGGTGATCCTTATGGGTCCCTTCCAACTCGGGATACTCAGATTCTAGGCAGGGAGTAGACATGTTTGATTACTGACCTCTGCTGCTCTGTCCTTGCCACTTTCCAGCCTACCTTGATTAGTAGCAAACACTTGTTAAGAAATTCCAACCTTCTTTTTATTTCCTTTTTTTTTTTTTTTTTTCTATACAGCAATGCTGACTTTCTGTAAGAAAATCCAATCATAATTGTTTTTCTCAATAAATGTCAATGTTTTCAGGAGAAAAGGCAGTATCTTCTGATAAAAAAGCCAACTATTCGCCTCTGCCATGTGGAACGTAGAGATTTTCCCTTGTGAACGAAGGTGCATGGCTGCTATATCCCTGTGCACAGTTCTACCACCAGCTCGAGGAGAAAAACTGATTTTTTATGGATTCTTTGTAGCAGAATAAAATGAATGCTGGGATGAACCCACCTCTGTTCATCTATTTTAAGCAAAGGCTGTTTGTACTAGGCCAGATCATGCTGAGCTGGGGAATTTAATTTGCAATTCTTTGTGACGCTGTTTGACTTCCACAGTGCTGCTTCAGTCAAAAAGCCTGTTCAGTTACAGACTGCAAGATCTGCCATCTTTCATTATTTAAAAAAATATCATTTACGTTATCAGCATGTTTTAATCTTACTTTGACGGAGACCTGGCTTTTTATCATGTGACATCTCCTCAGTCCTATAGTTCTGTTCTCTGCAAGTTCATAATACAGTCTCACGGAGGGATTGGAGCCAAGTCTCCCTGTGCCGCGAGGAGAAAGCCCAGTAAAAGGCAGAACGCAAATGCTTCCTGCTGGCACCCAGTGTGCCAACCCTCTGGTCAGCACAAAGAGCAGAGAACTGGATGACAGCGGGAATACTTGGCCAGTGCAAAGGGTTTATGCTAGTTTCCATTCCTACAGTGCCTGCTGTGCAAAGCAATGGGGGTATAATTTCAAAAAATGTTTCCAGTGTTCATAAAGCTTTTTTGTTCCTGATGGTGGTTAAGTATTGGTACACAGCCCACTCTAGTTTGATAACTTGTTGCTTACACTAAACCCCAGTGAATTAGTGTGGGAAATTCACATTATTTTATGTATCACAGAAAGCACTGATGCATGCTACTACTAGAACCCTCCAGAGTACTGCCACATCATCCTATAAGGGGTTAATGGTTTTTAATCAGCAGGAATCAATTTCCAAAAGAGGCTAAAACAGACCTATCTGTGAGAATCCTTCTGCACCCTCAGGACCAATAAAGGCTTCTGTGCTGATATGCAAATAAGAAATGTGTATGCAGAATCCCTTATTTATGAATAATGTTGTAAAATTCTTGCTCAACACCGTTACTGATCTAGATGATGATTTCATTCATTAAATATTGCTAGATTGGGGCAAGCTGACTGGCAACACCATTTCACTCTATTTGAAAATTTTAAGGGGTAGATTAGTTGCTCTTATATAAACTGTAAAATTCTCCTGGTAAATTGGCCTGACGATAGACTTGAGTGATGACTTAATTAAATTATTTTTTCTTTTCTTTAAATAGGAGTATATGCTTTACCTCCAGCGCTTGGAGCAGAGATCTGAAGAGCAATTCCTTGAACACTGGCTGAATCCACACTGCCTCCCACACTGCAACCGGGATTTAGTGCATCCAGTCTAATGGTTTTGCCTACCCTGCAATCGGTATATATGTATTTATTTTACAGTCCATATTTCTTTTTTCATAATAAAAGGCAGAGCCACAAACTGGAAGAGGAGAAAATAACCAATAGCTGGAGGAAATACCTTGTGCTGAAAGCTGTCTGGCAAGAGCAGTGCAGGAAACATGACTGTCGTAGGCATCAGCTGTGGCACCGTAGTTCTGTTTGTGTTAATAATGCATTTCTCTGCCCTATGGATAGAAGCAGGTGCCTGCACAACCTTCTTATTAACATTGCTTCAGATTGCTCCTGTTTCTTTCCTCTCTGCTTGTGCTTCTTTTCCAGCTCACCTATTTATGAGTCTGTACTTGTTCGCCTAGCTCGCAGTAGGACTGGGCAGGTTTGAACTCATAGTTGTCATCCTTGAGATATTTAAGATGCAGTCTGACCTGATAGCAATTGAGCCTGTTCTGCAGCATCTCAGCTTTCATCATTTGCTAGCTGCTGGGTTTTTAAATGATATTCAGTATTTACTGCCCATGCTGGTAAACATTAACACAGAACATTTTCACAAAGCTTGCACGGATTATTAGTTCTGTTTATGATTTTCAATATCAGTGTAATAGTATCATTTGCTTTATTGCCTCTGTTTATCATATGCATCATAGAATTCAATGGGAAAGTGTGCTCCAAGTGCAGCTCAGAAACCAGCCAAACCAAATATGGTCCAAAACGCAGCTCAGAAACCAGGCACTACTCACAAGCCAATCGGTGACAAAATGACACATCCCAATAGCTCCCCATGCACATTAGGTTTGTGACACACTCACCCTTTTCTTCCTTGTGTGTTTTACACTCAGTTATATCAACTTAATACTGCATTAAAGAAACCAAGATGTTTACAGGTTAGGATCATATAGGATTGTAAAATATAAGTATTCATCATGAACTCTTCCAATTACCCAACAGCTGTTTGTGATGCCATAGAAAGAAGCTATACCCACATCTGTATGTTTTCCTAAAGAGAAAACATCAAGCTGTCCTGCTTACATGCTTTAAACAGACATGAAATTTGTCAACTGGGATAAATTTGAATCATCACTATAATAGTGATGCTGTATCACTCACAGGTAACTTCTTAATATAAAAGTTACAGGTTTAGCTCCTTTCAAAAGCATTTAAGCACTAGATGAGAGATGGTGTATGTCAGGGCCGATCTGTTTCAAAAGACAGAAAGTTTGTCTGCTTAGAATTCTGCTACCTATTTGTACCTGTACATATCTAAATACCTTTGAAAATCTGCATGTTGGGGTAAGCTTCAACGGAGCTATGTTAATCCACAAAAAGCCAAAGGTCTGAAACTTATTTGAAAACAAAAACATAAAATTCCCAAGCCTTAGCCCTAGGAGGTAAGTTGGCAGTTTTCAAAAAATCTTCCAGCTGAGACACAGTTGAAAGCTGGCTCACTTGGCTATTGTAACGCTTCACAATAGCTGCTCACAGGCAATCGGGAAGAATTAATGTTAGAAAAGTGCTTAAATGATTTGAAGCCCTTTATATGTTGTTGATATGGCCAATGTCAGCATGTTTTTTAATTATATTTTTTTTTTTTTTCCCTGCAGATCTTTTCATGGGCATTGAAGAGGACATACACTATGATTGCGTTAAGGAGGACAAGATCACTGCTGCATTGGCTACGTGCTCATTGTGTTGCTGAACCTCTTGGCAATCCCACTGATAAAGCAAAACTTCCAGCTCTGGCTAGATATATTATAGACCACCGTATATTTTCTACCAGTAATGACTGCATGCATGAATAAATAAACGGAGGGTTTCCCCCGGTTCTGAGATATGGGCAAGAATGAATGACTGGTTAGTCCTAGAGTGTGCTTTTTAAGGGTACAGTTTTAGACTGTCTGAAGTAAAAGGAAATTAGAGGAAGAAGTCCTTAGAAAATTGGAGAATATAAACATGAGGAGAAGGCCAGCTTTCTGTAACTGAAAGAATCCTTAGTTACAGTTTTGTACATTAAATAACAATCTTGTATTAATACATAACATTTATGTAATACTATGTGTAATAGCCTGAGGAATATTGCATGTATTGTTTCACGATAAAAGCTTGATTCAAATCCATTTTCAGATTATTTTGTCACCTTAGTTTCCCATACTATATGCTGACAAAAATCACTGCAAGTAAGGCTCAATATTGCAAAATTCTATGGGAACATTAGAGGGATTTCTAGGATCAGCAGCTGGGAAGTGCTATGGTGCAGCCTAATAATTTTGTAGTTTCTCTGTACAATTTTTCCCTTTCCTTTATAGTTCTGTCAGGTTAGGCACATGTATCCAACCGTCCCTTTTTTTTTCCTGTATGCCTTTATAACTTACACCTTGGTATAAAATATCTCATACAGTCAGATGGCAAACATACGATATCAGCAAAACAGGAAAAATGTCTTGATAGCTCTAACATGCCTGTTGTGATCTGTAGTAGCAATAGAATTAGTTATGAATGGACCAAATGGACTGCTCACTGCAGTCACATGGAGAGCCTGAGGGGCGGCAGCAAAATGAAAAGCAATTTTAGGAAGATACGTCAGGAGATTACTGCTGCAGCAGAGCATTTGGTAGGCTCAAATAGATCAACAGTTCCCGTGTACTTTCCTTCCAGTAAGAGAGCTCTCCTAGATGATTCCAAGGAAATAATTTAAATCTCAAAGCATCAAAGTCTTGCTTTCCCCTGCTGTCAAGATGAAATCAAAGACTAAACCTAGGAGTGTAAAAAGGTATTATCAGCCTGCTGTTGCGTGCTTCATAATACTCTCAATACGTAGATCTCAATTTGCATATCTCCTGAAGAGATATCTCAAGACAAGAGAACCAGCAGACACTATATAGGAAAGTTTGACTCGTAAAGAATAAAGGGAGAAAGAACTGTAAACAACAAGACCGAGAATAGAAAATAATGAGAGTAAAGAAGAGAAATCTAGACTGAAGCCTGTTGGTGCCTCTGTAACCTTGTGATCATAAAGAATATGGTCAAGATACTTCTTTTTAAGACATCCAGCTCTTCTGCCAGATTTAAGAAGCCAACTCTTCTATTCATTCAAGTTAATTTGGGCCCTGCAAGTGAACAGAGAAACACCCTTCAACCTACCCGAGAGACTGCCAGAGTAGGGGAGGCCAGCACAGCACAGCAGACTTTCAGAAGTTTGCTCAGCACTGTCGAACCCTGAGGTCTAAAGAGAGAGGGAAGGCATGAGTGTGACTGCTTTAGGTTGTTGCTATGGATGTAGCAGCCCCTCATCCTGCTTGTTACACATTTCTGTGTGTCCCTAGAACATACACAGAGTTTTACATGTAAGCCAGTGGATTAATAATAGTATAGGACCTTAGGAACAGGTATGAATAATTTAACTCAAGTATTTATTATGACTCAGCAGTGAAAAAACTCATATATACTTTAAAATAAAAGATTAATACTGCATAAGCATTATATTTGGTTATAGCTACAGAAATGATGTAACCAAGCTTTTTCCAGAGTCCTTCACTGTGGCTGTTCTACCGCATTTTTATTCTCTTCCTCCACACAGACCTTCCCTCAAATCCACGCTGTGCTTGAAATCATCTAAAGTTGAACTAGATCAAGTGTACTCAGGGACTAGTTAGAGGTTTATTTTTATTCATGTCTAAAACCTTGGGGAAAAATGCTAGACTTTTCTACATGCATGCAAACCATTTGCTTTCTTACTGGGTGAAGATTTATGATAATGTACATGACACGAAGTAATTAGAATTTACATATGAAAGCCACAAGAGGGCTTATTAGAATGAAAATAGAAAGAACAAACATTCTGAAATTTGTAAACTGAAGATGGAAAAATTGGTAAAATAGTTGATTTCCAAAGGCTTTTACAGAAAAGGGTTACAACAGACTTGGGAAAGTCTTTAATCTGTGAAAGAGATAAACTTATCATTAGCTTTAATCAGGGAGTTGTTTTATATTCACTGTCTGCTCACTTTGTCTTTCCTCAGCTGAAGAGCTGCCCACTAGATGCCACTGTTTCCGTACACAAACGGCACCGCAGCCCTCGCCGGCTGCTCCACTCAAAATACCGCATCCATCCCTCCCTCTCCCCCCTTGGTCTTTGACTCCTTTTCTTAAAATGTTCATCTCTGATGACTGAAATAAAAAGTCACCTCTAAACTGGAAAATAACCAAGACCTTTAGCAAATGGCTGATTCCTTTCCCCTTTGGATCCAAGATTGCTGTGAATGTGGATGTTGGTGTGGTGTCTACCTGGTTCTGGGGGTGCGCCTAAATATGCCGTAGAAAGAAACGGTTGAAAGTTTCTGCACAGCACATTGTAGGGGCTTGTGACTTTTTCCCCTCTGCTGTTCACAGATCTGAAGAAAGGATTTCGTGTGTTTGCAGGAGCTCTTCCCTCTTGAGTGGGTCCCCATCGATGTATCTTCCCAAGTGCAGACTAACACATCACTAAAAGCATCACTCTCCACAGCATGACATTCTCTTAGAATGTTTATTATCTTTAGCAGTTTGGGGGGACTAGGCATTAGGTGCTGCACAAACCTGCACTGAAAAGGCAGACCAGGGCCTCTAATGAAGTGCCCCTCTATAAAGAGCAGAAAAATACTATCGGCTCTAATTTAAATACACAACAACTTTGGGAAAAGAGACAATGGCTGGAAGTTTTGAAAGCATCAACTTCTTCAGCAAGATCAAGACGAAAAAGTTTCATCACAGCCAGAGATGTAGTTATGCTATTGGCACTAAATAATTTGGCAGTTCAGCTAATTGGCTGTTTCTACCAGACTGCCTTACCTTGCTGGAGAACATGCACTACAAGTACTTACTAAAACTGAAATTCCCAGAAATTTCATTGAACACAAGTCAATCACTTGCTATATTTGCAATTCACTTTCACAGTGGTGAAGGTAATGGAAAATGCAAAATTACACTTACTGGTTTGTTGTTTGATGATTCAGTATTTTCCTGCTTCTCCCAGAGGCCACACAGGTGAGGGTTCTCTTCTGTTCGCCACGACAGCACCGCTTCTCCAGAGCATTTCTGAACAGCAAACATGACAGAGAAGAGCAAATGCCTATAACAATCTGAAATGAAATAATATGTATGGAAATGTTTCCCTGCTGTACTTTGAGATTTTTATTTTTTTTTTTTTTTGCAATAGCCACAGCCTTGTTTTGAATGTTAGAACCCTGTTTTGAATGAAGACTCCTGTTACACTGTCTCAATGAATGAATGCGTAAATGACTTCTGGAGCGGTGGAGTGAAATTGGGTTGATTGAATGTGACCACTGCAGTAGGAATCTAGCCTAGATTCTCTGTAAAAACTTACGTTTTAATGACTAAAGAGATCAGAGTGGACTTTAGGAGGTTATCTGAGCCTTTTATGGTCGACAAAGAGTAGAAAATCTTGTGAGAACTACATGTCTTGAGATTTCTGGTATGTGACTAGAAATGCAGAGTGATCTGTCTCCTTTCTGGCATTTTAATCCTTTTTCAGGTCTGGGGGTAAGGATGTGTATGAAAATGAAAAACAGTAAAGAGCAGAAAAGGTTCAATGAACTTTGAGCTAATAGAACTGTTCTTATTTTATCGAATAGATATGTCCAGCCCAGTGTAGGCTTCACCATGAAACCAAAAGTCTGAAGCACTACTATTATTCCAAACCTCAAGCTCATCTAGCTATGTCCTGTCTTTTTTTTTCAGGATATTTCGGCAAGTCATGCTCAGTTCAAGTACTCAAGGGCTGTTTCATAAACACAGCACCAAGCTAGAAGTCTCCCTTCCTTGCAGAGCACAGCATTGATCCATTCCCCCAGGAGATCCTTTGGAATCATGGGCAAGGTCTGATATTCAGAGTATCACGAGGAGGAGTAAAATACGTAAAACCACAGGATTTTAAGCAAAGAAGGTATTAATTTTACCTCAGACACACTCAAATCTGGAATCTGAAATTAATCCAGACTAATAGTATGGCCTTCAACTCCATTACTTTGGATCTGGTTGTGCTGAGAAGCGACTGGGGCATTGGGCAACACTGGTGATGTGCCATGTGATTCATAACAGGAAAAAGACTTCCATCCTACTATGCTTCTGTTATCAAAACATGGCTTAGAAGCTCATCAGTAATTAGTGGAGCACGTTGGGGTTTTTTTCTGGCAAAGACTTTGACCAAAGTTCTGGGAAAAAAAAACAGTAAAGGCCAGTACTGAGTGACAGCCACAGGAAGAGCCGCAAAAAGGGGTTTGTGCTCAATTTATTGGTGCCGTGGTACGCACAGGAACAGTACTGGACTCTTGTTATCTGTGGGGAATGGAACACTCCACAGGGTCAGGCTGTTTCTGTAGTCATGGAAGAATACTAGTATGGTGAATTTATAGGTCCAATGGAAGGCTCTTTAATTTACTGGGAAATGACAAGGTGTCTGTGGCCAACCTGTATAAAATTTACTTCTTTATACCTTAGTTACATGCCATTGAATATTTACTCTGAGTCTGTGGATATTTTTATCATTCATGCAGCATCCCAACCCATCAAAGAGCCCTACTCAGAGTAGGATGTGTTGGATTCCTCGCCTTTCTAAAAATGAAACTGCAACAACTTAAAAAAAAATATTTTGAAATTTTCTGTTCACAAAGCAAATTCTTCTCACTAGAAAATGATAAATTTAGGATTAAATAAGGACAGATTTTGGCACAGCAAACAAAGAGAATATAGTCTTTTGTTCACACACCAGGTGGACCTGTGGCCAAGAGCTGTACGGATAGTGAATTGTTCACAGCAACACTGCGCAGCTGTAGGCTTGATTTGTTGCAAATCTATATTATGTTATTCCATACTGTCCTCACTGTGCTATCCTGAATTATCTCCTGTTGCTATTTTACATTACAGCTATGTTGTATTATTGTATGAATCACATTTCAAATAGGACACCACAGAGGAAACTCTCAGACTGCACAACAGCCGAATGCCATGATTTACAATAATGAGAGGCCTTAAGCCTCACAAAGAAAAAAATTAAAATATAATTAAAAAATAAATATTCCGGGCCTCATTCTGTAAAATACAAGTAAATCTTGCACCTGGAAGCCACCCAGTGAATCCTAACCTACCACAGGAGTAAAGTCGCAATGGTACATGGGACCTGAACAGTTTTTTTTTTTTTTTCTGTTGTTACCAAATGTAAATTTTGGTAACTCCTAAACATACTCATTTCCTCGCTAAGACAGAAGGTGCCATCAGGCTGGTATTAAGAATACTGTCTGGGATGGATCAAGGTTGAGCTGCTACTTGTCATCTCCTAGAGTCACACGAAGAAACCAGAATCTCATCTGTCATTTAGAAAAATGTGGCTCCAGCCCCTGTGGAGACAAAGAAAAGCTTGAAATATGACCTGTGTACAGCAGATTCTGCCTGTGTCTTTAGGGAAGGAGCAGTTCCAAGAAGGCGACGCACCTTGTTCTTTCCAATTCTGACATTTATTGGCAATTCTAAGGAGGGCCAGGTTAAAGTCTGAGGGCAAGAGGCAGCATGGGACACGGTGGCAGACTATAGCTTGCTTTCATTCAGCCCTGCCAACCATGCCCGCACATTTACTCCTTTTCCAATTGTTAAAACCTCAATTTTAGGCTCATAGGCAACAAACTTCATTTCAAAGTTAAAGCAAAATAAATAACTGTAGTAGATTTGTGTCTATGTTTATTTTGATGTATGTATATATTTACGGATATTTTAATGTAGTCTAAATTACAGAAATTAAGTTTATATTTCTACAGTGGATGGATCTGAATTGCACTTCAGTATTCCGGCTGCAGAAATTAAGGTTTTCAAGAATGTTTTCTGCTCAGATTAATTTATTTTTAAGTCTTCCATAATTGAGGGTATTTCATTGATACACAAAGTTTTCCTAACATCAAATCTATAGCACTGGAGAAGGTTTTTTGGGGTGAGGTGTTAATATTTGGTATGTTACATAAGAGCTATAGCAGAAAAAAAAAATTTCTTTTTTTTTTTTTTTTTTTCCCCTGCTCTTCTCTGTTTACCATTTGATGTTTCTTTAGAGCTGCTCAGGGAAAGAGAGAAAGAGAAAAATGTCTTCTATTTCACATCGCACAGCTGTTGCACTGCTCGAGAAAAACATTTTAAATATTAATATGGCTTTGGGGCTGAAAGCATTTCTTAGGAGACACTTCAACACAATGAGTTTCAGCAAAGTGAACAATCACAGAACTAGAGTCAAAGACCAAAATCCCTCCAGCTGATAGGAAGCCAATTTATTTATTTTTCGGTGCCTGCCTACAGAACTCATTACGTGTGATTGTATCAGTTACAGCCTTTCAGTCCAGCCTCAGTAAAGAATCGCTCATCGATGCAACAGATCATGACCTCTGGAGTCAGAAACCCCTTTCTTTTTTCACCCCAAGCTGGAAGTGTGAACTGGCCTACCTCAGTTCTCTTCTCCACACCAGTTGTAGTGAACTGGGGATACTTCTGTGCAGTGCAGGGAGCTTTTATCAGTTGCCTCCACTAGATAATTCTGCAGTTGAGGTTAAACTGCCCAGGGAGGTTAAAGCTTTCTTACCCAATACTACTAATGTGTCTAAGGGCGTGTACAGCATTTGTCTCCTTTAGCTCTGCCACTGGCCATCCTGTGCAATAGTCATTCCAGCTGCACCTCGAGGTGACTCACTCCAAAGGTACTCAGTGCTCCATCCTGCCCAAGAAAGAAAGAAAGAGGGGTTTCCCTCAAACAAAACAGTCTGACAGTAAGTTTCAACCCGTGCACTGAACAGAGGGCATGGCTCTAACTTTGGCAAGGATCCATACTGAGAAGGCATGGTTCTAGCATGGACGATATATGGGCTTAGTAAGGGCTGCAGCATTGTTTACACACTCAGCCCCCTGATGCATCTTCAGTTCTGCTTTGAAGAGGAATCATCCTGCATGCCTGAAATTCATTGCTGCCAAGGGTTAGGAAGAGGCTACTTCCATCACTTCAGCTGATCATCTATTTCCTATTTACTGGGGATGACGTTGAAGCCACCTAATTAATTTATTCCTAAGCTTTTAATTCTGGCCCGTGTGTATCAACAGCTTTGCTGTGGAATCCACACTCTCAAGAGTGGCTCTGGAGTGAATGGCACCTGTGGCTCCGGTCTGTCAGCAGCAGGACACACACTGCCCAGAAGGACTTGCCTGAGGAGAGCAAGTAATGGATTACAGCTCTGGGCTACACAGTAAATCATCTGCCCAGGGAGAGAAGCACAGGGACAACAGAAATACCAAAACGTGCTTTTTTGGAACATGGCTCCTTAAATTAGACAAGAAAATATATAAAATGACAGCAAGGTCACTTTTTCCTTGACTGTTGCTCCAATTTAAGCCCACACATGTCTCTCATTTATTTTCAACTTTGCTCTTCTGCTATCTCTGTCCTGCAGAGCATTATCAGTAGAGAAGGACTACAAGAGATGCTGGGTATTTATTAGCTTGTGCACTTTTGGTCATTTCTTTTTACTTTTGAAATGCAGTTACAGAAGCGTCTAGTGTTCCCCATTATAACTCAAGTCCTGTTATGGTGAGCAGTGTACAAACATCTCCAAGATAACGATGCTATATATTATGTAGACAAACTTCCTACCTTTGGACTGCAATGGCTGTGTTGGCCCATGTGGTGACAGAGTTGATTAGACGTTGCCAGCCATTGTAGCCGTGACTGAAAATCAGGGAGATCAGCATTTACCATACCATTAGCATTCAGACATTGTTCACTTCATTTGCCTCCAGATTTTACTACCTCGAAACCTCGTCTTCTGATCTCCTTTGCTATCACATGAACAATGCAAGCCATTGCTCAAATTGATTGTCATTAGGCTGGGGTACTCAGGAATTATAAAGACATCACCTCAACTGTCCTCAATTTTTTAGGGTGGAATAACGAACTGCACACTCTGGGCAAACCAGTAAATAAAGTATCTTAATTCTGCTTAAATTAACACTAACAGTTTACATTTAACTAAAAAGCTCTAGAACTGTATATTATTATTTATTAAAAGCCAGACTTTCAATAGAACCTTAAGCTAAAACTGAAAATGTAATGCTTCCAAAAATGCAAGCTCACATTAAGAAACTGCGTACAGTGCTCAATTAATGGAGACCCAGCCTCCCCAAACCCAGGAATAAGGCAGTCTGCATGTATGTGGGCATGGAAAATTGCTCCGCCAAAGTTTATATAAGGAAAATAGAATCCACTATTCTAAAAAGAGTGTCATAAAGTTTGATGTGCCTATTTCAAATGCATTTGGAACAGATATTCCCCCCTCTGACCAGACAGAAATGTCTTTGCTTCCACCCTTAATGCCAACTCCAGGGGAATAAAAAGGGAACTGCATTTTCTGGCATTTTGAAGAACGTGGGGCAAAGTTGGAAGGAGCCCATGGGGGAGGAAAGCTGAGGGGGGTGTGAATGGAGAGGGCTAGGGCTGGGAACAGACCTTTGGCTGTATTTTGATTGAATCAGGTGAGGCCAGCAGGGACAAACAGTGAGAGCGGAGAGGCCCTGCCTATGCTGTGTGTGGAAACTGTCCCAGCTTTGCTCTTTGATCCTTCAGCTTAATTTAATCCCGGGACAAATCAGAGTGAGACTGGGTGTGTGTAGGTGCAGGTGTGCACGTACTTTCGGGAGATGGATGGGTGGAAGGATGGAGACAATGGGCAATTGGTGCTGCCCCTCTTCCCAGCACCTTTTATGCCTGTGCTGTCCCAGCCAGCTCCCGTTCCTGTCACACCTTTCTGGGGCCGAGGTGTGACACACAGAAGGCCTTTTTTTCCAAACCCAAATGCTTAAAGAAGCAGAGATTTCAATTACGAGAGCTGATCTTCGAGATGCCTGATTCCCCCAGGACACTGCAGTTTCACAGGGTGGTTGCGGTGCCAAGGGGCCACACACTCACAAACCTGCTTGCCCTGGGGCTGCTCAGCACAACAGTCTGTTTGGCTGTCAGTCAGGCAGCCCATCTGTCAGTCTGTCAGCCCATCATGTCAGTCAGGCAGTCCACCGGTGTTGCCTGCTCGTCTCAGAACTGTGCCAGCTCATGGCATGAAGTGATGGCTGTAACCCTGCCTGGCTTGTGTCACTGCGCTCCTCCAGAACACCCAGAGCACAGATCACTTCAGACTTACTGATGAACCCAAAGAAGGTTTCTGTTGCTGATAACAGGCCAAACCAAACCTGCTCATGGGACAAAATGCTTTCACAGTGAGACTGTGCCACTCAGAGAAGTCCAAGGCAGCATAATGTACTCCTTTCTCCTGTGCTCTGAGGATCTCTTGGCCCACAGCAGCGGTGCCTCAGGGATTATTGTTGGCACAGTCCTCTCCCGCTGCCACCGGCGCTATTGTCCTGTGCTGACCGAGAAAGATTCGTCCCGCCTCATAAGAAGAAAGTAGATGAATTGGCAAAGAAGGGACAGCAGATGCCAGCCTGAAGGCACCACGGGTCTGCCTTCCTGTTGTGTTTGTCCTCCGCTCACCTACAGGAGATACGTTATCCCCTCTGCTGAAGTCCTTGTACTTCATGGGCCCCTGAGAAGTGATCTGCAAAAACCAGCTAGTATAGCAATCTCTGCTTTTAGTCCGTATCATGAAAAATGAGTGACTGTCACAAATTCTGTCTCAATAAAAATTTCTTTTTTCTGTCCTTAAAATGAGTCTCTCAGGATTACATACAAACGCCAAAAAGCTGTTGCAACAAAAAACCCAGAATACTGAGTTTATTGGCCTTTTTTTTATGCCAGGTGAAGAAGTGTACATTGTGTCCCATAGTTCTGCAGTTCTACATTGTTTCTACTTCAAGAATCAGCCACACTGTTTAGAAGAAAAGAGGCTATCTTAAATTAATTGATCTTTTAATTGTGTCTCGTGTAGCTCTGCTACACTCGTGTCCACTTAGCTCTGCTGTCTGTGTCTCTTTCTTCGTCTTTTGATATATGGCAACAACACAGAAACTGCATTCTGGGATGTGAAGCGACTCAGTGGAGAAGGATATAAACCAGATGTGTAACGTATCCAGTGTGCACTCAATGTACCTCCTGTGACCTGTCTGGAGATGATACAAATACAATCATTTTTGGAGACAAAGAAATGGTAATTAGCTCTAAGAGCAGGGAGGGAATAGAACAGACCAGACCAGTTCAGAGAAGCTACCATTTTAAGCTACCAAAAAATAATAAAAGACAAGACAGACCTCTTTTTTTTTTTTTTTTTTTCCCCTACAATTTTGTAAAATAAAAAAGCAGCCAAGCGTCTTTCCCCTGTGTTTTGATTAAAACCATGAAGATAATTCTCCGCAGGAATCTCCAGTTTGTTTCACAGAATCTCTTGTCAAGCTTTGTATGATTTATCTCAGAGCTCAGCTGCAGTAGAGCTGCAAGCCTTGTTCTCACCTTCAGTTTTATCCTAATAGGGCAAGTATTTCCCATCAGGCCAGATTTCAGTAAATTGGTAGTACTTCCCAGCAAGTCCCAACAAGCTGATTTCAGAGGTTCCACTGCCTTGTTTTGAGAAATGTATTTTATTTCAGGCAGTTGTTGGCATCTGAAAGCAGTACAGTAAGACTCTCCTAGAAACAGTCAGTCAATCAGAGCTAACTCACAACTGCAGGTATTAAAAGAGATGCTACACCTCGAGATAGATTAGTGTAATATATTCAGTCCCCAATTCTAGGTCACGGAAACCCTGCTTGCCCCAGAAAATTGCTTTTCTCTCCCTAAATCTTAGATTTCTTTGAATTCATGGCACAGAGAAGGCCAGAGTCTCTGGGGTTTGTTAAGCTGTTTCATACCAGACAACCATGTCCAGAAGGTGCATCTAACAAGCATCAATTGTCATCATCTCTGTAATAAAATGGAAACAAGGATGAACAAATGCAAAACACTGACTTGGAAGATTTGTGTCCTTTTCAGGTGGAGCCTGCATTTTGTCTTGTTCTGTTGCTGAGTTCGATGCCTCCCTTTGTCAGCACATTTGAGTCTCAAGTCTTGTGTAAATGTGCCACACACAAGGGCTTTATACATCAAAGCAAAGAAAAAGTCACAGATGCTACAAAAGTTATTATCGTGATGGGTTTGAACCTGCCCAGAGTAGCGGGTATGAGAATTTTTCTCTTGCAGTAGAGTTTGGGAGTGGGAGTTCTTTTCTTCTCCTACCTTGGCTGCTGGTGTGGCAGGTCCCAGCAGTGGCCCTCCCCATTCCCACACAGACGGGTGGGGAACGGGTGGGCTGGGAAGGGGAGCTGAGGAATTTTGGTTTGGCACCCCTCGCACACGGAGGCAGCCAGGCGGCAAGGAGGGGAAGGCAGTCGGAGCCAAGCACAATGCTAACACGGATTGCTTCTTTTGGAAAGGAGGAAACCCAGGAGCCACAACTGAAGCACTGCTTTGCTGTTGGGATAACTCAGCTGCACGCTGCGTGTTGCCCCTAAGCCCAACAGAACTAGGACGATATTTCACTGGATTGGGAAATGATCCTTGGGCTGCGTCTCAGAACTGAAATGCTCATTGTTTGGACAATTTGGAAAGATACCTTATTTTTCTTTGGTTGACCGCTCTCTGGAAAAGTTTAGGATGGCATGCACATTGTGGTAAAAAGGGAAAAAAATGAGAACAAACAAGAAATTTGAATTAATTTGTCATGCTGGAAGTAAGACTGGTGGGGGATTGTAGAAATTACAAAATGAAAGAGAAGGCAACCCAGATAGCTGCGTTTGCTGCTGAAGAGATGGGCAGAGGATTCCCAGAACAAGGAGTGCCTGAAAACAGCAGTGTTCTGTGGCTACTGAGCAATGGGGAGGTGCTGATGAGAAAGGAGCAGAGGAATTAGCAAGGAACTTGAGAAGTTCACAGCTTAGCCTAGATAGTTTTGTTTGCATGGGCTGGATGCTGCCAGCCTAATCAGGCCATCGTTCAATGGCCCTTTTGGGCTGCTACTGAAAAAGTAGTTCTTCCATTTCTTTTTCCCCCAGACACTCATTTCTGCTCTGCCCTATGCTAGCACAAGCATTCATGTGGCTGTATTACCTTAAGAAACTAATTAAAAAAAAATATAAAATCATGCAACTAATTGAGTTGATATTCAGCCGGATGAGTTCTGTGGGCCAACTCATTGCACAGCCATATAAATGCCAGTGCCAGACAAGAGCGGGTGAAAAAAGTCATTGGGTGCAGAGGAAGAGGAGGAAAGAAATGGAACCACCCCTTTCAGCAGCCACCAGATTTATGCCAGATTAAAGTGACCGTGTAACCACAACCTCTTTGAGTAGCCCCCTTAATTTCATTTTGGGCACATGAAGAATCAGCTATTACTCCCACCGAGTTAAGAGCAGCACAAACAGGCTTTTATCATCTGATCGTCTCACATTTGCTCAACTTGTGATGTGCTCTGTGCTCTGCCAGAATTTCTGGGAGGATCTGTGGCAATTATAAGAAAACCCACCTAGGGACAATATCATTCCAGTGTAAGGAGGCTGGTATGTATGCAGCCACTTCAGCAGCTCCGTCTGCTATGAAAGCAAATGAACTCAAGAGCAGACAAGAACTGATATGTGAAGTTAGAGTATAAATCCGACTGCATAAATTAAAAGGACGGGAATGCAATGGATTTTGAATAGGTTCTTTCACATGATAGTCTTCTCCCGGAATCAGACAGCAGACGTTGCAGCAAAAAAGCTTTACAGTGTTCTGAAATAAATATTAGTATTTCTCTTAGCACAGAGGAGTTAAACGAAGTGGCAAATCAAAACATGTGTATGCATATACATTAGTTACAGACAGAAAGTGTGGACTGTAGTGAAAAGGGTTTGATATGGAACATTGACTGACAGAGAATATGGTCAGAACATTGACTGTGTGTTGCAAGTTTTCTGCTTTCCCTATGACATCTTCTTTCTAGGTTAGAACTACCAGATAAATGAAGGTTTGAGCTTTGAATATGGAATTTCAGCTTCTCATAGCAATTCCCTGCACATCACTTTATGGAAAGAGTCATACAATTGTGGGCCAATGCTCCCCTGGGTCCGCTCAGAGCCTGTAGTGAAAGGTCCAAGGGAAGAATGGAGCTCTTGAGCCACCTGATGGCAATGTAGACAGTATTTTTGCAGAACAGATTAGGATGTATTGAGATCCAAAGACTTCTACAGGGCGTCCAAGATGCAGCACAGTGTTATTTTAGGTCATTGCAATAATGATTCCAATACCAACGCTGGGAATAGTAATTGCATCCTTGGTCCACAAGTGACTTAGGACTATTTATGAAATCACTATCCATATGCCACTATGAAAGCAGCCATGTCCCAGGGTGTTTATAGTGAACATTACTTTTGCCATTTTCTTCAATTTTTGCTTATGATTTCTATAGTTTATCTGCAATTTTAATGAAATTATTTAGCTTCTCTGATAATCTGTTACAATTCTTGTTTTTAAGCGTGCAGCTTTTAATTTGATATCGAGCAACTGAATATTTTAAGCTTCAGTTTTCTTTTACTAGTATAATTTCAGTGATCGCTCTTCTCGAGTTTATCTTTCACATTTATTGACTTCAATATATTTATAAAGAACTCTGACTTGTTTTTCTTTCAAAAATAGCATAGATCAAAAGCACTGAAAAATCTAGCAAAATTTGTCTTTCTTGTTAAAACTGAATTAAGGAAGCATGTTTTCACTGAGGTGGTACCTCTAATTCCCTATAAGCTGAATGTTTATTATGATATTGGGAAAGGATATTGGGAAAAGGATATTTCTGGTGCTAATAAGGCTTGGTTACAGTTTTTTCCCCCCCCCCCAAGCAATTACTTCTGAAGCATTAACAATTTCCTCTGGGAAACTGTCCTCTCTCAGCAGCCAGTTCTTCTCTCACTGGCCTGATCCAAAAGCTGCTGAGGTCAATCTCCAGTCCTTTGACTCAGCCTCACTGTCCATGTCTCCTGATCTTCTGTGGCACTGGAAATTATTCACCCTCTAACTGTCTTATTAAATTTCTGGTGGCTTTGGCTACTGGCCTGCTCCAAGGGTTGACTTGTCAGGATGCTTATTTACCTTCACCAAAACACCAGAGGTAGTTTAAACTGAAAACATACCAGTTAGGAGTTTCACGCAAAGCATTCAAACGTTCTAAATAAAAAGAGTGATTTAAAAGAAAAATAGAGAACTCTGCTGCAATTTGGTGTGTCTCAGCCACCAATAAAGGATACAGCTAGTCATTCCATTCAAAACAAAACATGCAGTCTTTCTAAGTACTCTCCCTGATCAGACCACCAAAGCACTTAGCATCTCTCTCTTGCTCACCAAATATTTTTATGATTTTCCACAAGAAACAGCCAGGCCAAATGCTAATAACCACTCTGAGAGGATGGGAGTACATCATGTCTCCAGACACCATGAAAATAAAATAAATCACTAGGGGAACAAAATTTTATACGGCTTGTTTTTTAAATTATGTTTTGCTATAAGGAAATGATGAACAGAAGCGTGAACAAAACTAAGGAGCAAATCACTATTCTCGCCTGGATCGTGGAGCACTGTTGTTAACAGAAAAAAAGCAACCTTCAGAAGCAGCCAAGAGGTTTAAGAGAACAAGCCATGGTCTTTAGAAAGCCTTTCCCTTTAAGATCAGAATGTCAACGTTAGAGACTGTGTGCATACTAATAAATAACATGCACAATTTTAACAATGAGGGCAGTTAATCACTGCGGTATCTTATCTAGGGATGAACAAGATTCCTGTTACTTACAGTCATTAAATCAAGACTTGGCATATGTCTGTGTGTCACGCTGCGATGTAAAGCAGAGACACGAGAGCCATTTTAAAACCACCTACCTCACATGGTAACATGAGTCTAGCAGTAGAAAGGCAGAGTTAGTACAAATTAATTAGGCCAATTTATCCAGCTTTTTGGTAGGGTCAATTATCCCATTTTGAGTTCATCTAGACGGCTCTCTGTCCCCAGCAGCTTATTTAAAGTTAGCCTGTGTATCTTTACTCTTCCCTGTGGTCTCCAGTATAGATGTAACGTGGCTAACTTTCTACATGAAGTGTGAAAGCTCAGATAGGTATTGAGGGCTGCATGGGGAGGTCACTCGATGCTCATGGCCTGGTAAACAGTCCCTCTCTAAAGAGCATGCAGATAAAATAAAAATACTTTGAGACATAAGCTGTGTAACGGAGATCACTCAACAATATCGATAAAAAAATTCTTCCTCTAGGACTGTCTGACCTTGGCCCTCTCTGACACCCTGTTCCTCTTTGGGAACCTCAGACCACGTGGGGAGTCAAGTAGTGCTACCTCCCTGGTTCACATTGTTATCAAGATTCACATAGAACAGCTTTCTTTGAAACCAGTGAGATGTACTCACAGAAGTGTTTTGATACTTTATTGTATGAACTTCCATCCTAACCAGAGTGTCAACCACTACCTGAGAAGATTGTTTCTACTGGTGTTTCCTCCCAATATGGCAGAATAAATTCCTATATCAGTTATCTGTTTCTATTATTGAGTTTTGGATATTCCCCTGCAGTATTCCCAGTCGCCTAACACTTGTCCTTGGCTCCCCTTACAAACCTGCATGGCAAAAGTTTCTGCTTCTACTGCAAGGGGCTGAGTCCAGGAATTGTGCCTTGCTGGCACAGCAAGAGCTTTAGGAGCGGCAACATTTCAATCTCACTTTATGCTTTGCCACCAGAAAGCCAGGCACACACACTGAAACGCTGCCCGTGCGTTACCGCAGTGTCTTCTATAAGAAAACATGGATTTCTGCCACTAGACAGACACAGAAACTAGTAAGCTATTCCCTGCATTCTTCTATCCCCCTGGGCACCCTGTGTAAGGGAAGCCATTGATGCTTGCCATCAGATAGACACACAGACTAGTAATAAAATACCCATGATTCACTGCATTTCTATTCCTTAGGGTGCTTCTGAAGAGGGAGCTACTGATTTCTTACTTATGTTTAAATGATTTGTGAAGGGAAAAAAAAATTCTATTTTATAGCCTGTGCCTTTAGCCATCAGGGAAACCATTTTCTGTGAGTTCTGTATTTTGTTTGATAGATAGCTTTCCTCTAATTACTTATCTTTACTTTGGTTGTTTCTTAGGAAGCTAAAGTTTTCCCTAATCTTGCAATTTTAATCAGATAAAAATTGATATCTGTTGGATGAAACATCAAAGCCCTCCCAGTTTCTGCATTTACTCATTTCAGTGCAAGATTTTCCAGTTTGAAGAACACGATCTTTAATGCCTCATCATTTATAGCACAGTAGCCCCCTCCAGTACATGCAATTATATTATATTATATAGTTCCCTGCCCTAAGGATCATGTAAAAGGCAAAGAAGGTGAAAAGAAACAGAAGTGCCAAGTAGTTTTCCCAAAGTCACACTGAAAATCGGGCAGAACCAGGCAGAATCCAAGTTCTGTGGATCTCTGGCCACTCGGATCTTCCCTAGCACCTGGATACAGCACACCCAGCACATGTGCATGTGAATGTCAGGGGGGAGAACAGCCAGCATCTCCTTGACCTACCAGTTCTGTTCTAGGGGAGGCCACAATGGTCCTCCTTGTTCTTTGGAAGCAGGAGGACTTGCAGGTTCTGCCCTTAGCCAGGGATGGGTTTGGACACCATGGAGATAAGCATAGCACAGCAGCCTAAATAAAGATAGAGGTCTCCACATTCAGCCAGCGAGGGGAATCCTATCCCCAAGACAGACTGGAGCCACATCATTGCCTAATGCTCTAGAAAGCACAACATCCTCTGGAACTCCCACGGCAGGGCCCTCACCACAAGGCATATTTTGGTGAGTGGTGTGAATATGGCCCTTCTTCACCATTTCCTTTCCATGTTAGTCACATTTAGTCTTGCTCTACTTTCTGCCTCTGGAATCCCTGCAGAAGCGCTGCGTCTGGTTGGGGAAGAAAGCAAGGATAGCATTTTCTGTAGGCAAAGTATCCACAGCTCAAAACCACCTAATAATATGTCTCAGTTCTTCCTGACTTGGTAGTGTCTGCATTGGAGGCCAAGGTTTGGAAGAGAAGGAGTTGGCCAGGACAAAAGTGCATTGGCAGAGCTCTGTGGAGGCACTCACGCAAATCCTGCCCACATGACATCTGGATCCATCCAGGGCTTCCACGATCACTGGATTTGCCAATCTTTTTTTAAAAGCAATCAAAAAAGGGAGAGAAAAAAAAAAAGAACTGCTTGGCCTGAAGCTTGTTGCTACTCAAGGACTTCCCACATTGTGCTAAGTGGGAAAGTAAAGTGGGAATGTGCTCTTTTGGGGTCAAATTCGCACCCAAGTTCTTGGCCTCAGCAACATGTTTTCTTCCAGGGAGGCTCAAATGCTTAGATGTGGTTGCTGAGCTCCTAAAGTTGGTTGGGCCAAAGAAGCGTAGTTTTGGGCTGAGCTAGTTTTGAGGTAGGCTGATTCTGTGCATTTCTCAGGAAAAGGTTGCTGAGAGAGTCCTACAGGAGCCCAAGCTGGAACATAAAGCTGTTGCTCATATAGGGAAGTCCTTCTGAACCCCAGCAGCAGAGCGTCAGCTTGCAGGCCAGCAAGGGGAATGCCTCCACCTGGGCCTGCACATGGAGAACTCGCTTTCCCCATCCTAATATCCACTCCTGGCACTGCCTCTGCAGCAGTGAACAGCAGCCCTGAAGTCTGCCTCTGCAGTGTAATGTGTAAGGAGGAAGCTTATGGGAGGGTTACGGTTGTTCCTCCTGCATTTGTCTCTTGCCTGCAACAGACAACCAACATCCAGCCTCCAATTCTGCCAGTCTGTCTAAACCTTTAAACCCTCTTTTTATTTGACTAGATTAATCCAGAGACTAACTTATGAACCACCTGTGTCATCCTAGCCTCTTCCTGTTGTCCAGAAGGCAGGATTTTGTGTTTCTTCTTCTATCTTGAGATGACAGATGAAGATCTTGAGATGAAGCATAAATCTTCCTCTGAACTATTTGGACACAGAGAGATCTTATTGAGGGGATGTGCTTTTACTGCCGAGACATACAAGCAGACACAATGACTTGCAAGTTAGGTTTGCTGGTGAAGGTGAAGATACAGCCCTGTGGAACAAGAGATTCAACAGCACCAAACACATCAAATATCAGAAATACTTCCTTCCATAACAAAATACTGCTTGCCTTTCAGCATTACTGCCAACTGTCTACTACCATTCAGCTTCAGTGGGAATAGCCTTATTTGCACGAGGCATAATCAGTTTGTCTTTACAGGACCTAGACTTTACAATAAGCAGTCTTCTGAAGCAGGCCTCTTATGTGCAAATTGCTAATTCAAGGTAAAGATCTAGAATCATCCAAGAGACACAGAGGCTGCCTGAAGGAGAGGTACAGATTCTGGAAGGAGCAGCTAAACACCTCATTAACTGAACTTCATGCCGTTTAAGTCTGAGTGACTGAATATTTCCAACACAATTGAAACTGTAGTTCTCTGAATTAATGTTATTTTTAATAAAAGGAGGCGTTAAGTTGCCTTCTTTGGTGAGTATTGTGGAATGTTTCTAACTTCCCTACCAGACATGGCTGCATTCTGAGTGATATTTGTGAGGCACTTGGAGAAGAAATGTGCTATATAAAATTAGAGATTATGCCAAACCTCAGTGTTGGATTAATATGTCTGTGTGAATTTAGAGGATGAAAAGCCACCTTCCATTTGATGGCAAGGTGTCAAATTCCATGTTAGAGTAAACTAATGCAGACAGTTAATAATAAAAAGTTATTCCAGTTGCACTGACAAAGATTCTGACCCTTGTCCATTTGCCTGAAATGAAGCAACCTAAATCCTTGATCTGAACATGCCAGAAGTTTGCATTAAAACTGAGATGTAGGTTCTAGTTTTGCTTTTTGGGCCTTTTTTAAAATGCATCTTTTTATAGTGATGATATATTGCTATATGAATCCATTGCAGCAAATGTTAGTAAAGAAGTCATGTATCATCAGAAAGATGCCTTCTAAATGACAGATTTCAAGAGTATTAGATTTTTTCAGACATTTTGTATGTTCATCTGAAATTGCAGACCAAGTATATATGTTAGTTACAAGTAAGAATGAGTTTCTGTTCAAAACCAAGGAACAAATTTTGTGTTCTCTCAAATTCTATATATCCCTCCTGTGATTTGGTAAATGGTACTTTGTGAAAATTCATTCCCTGCTAGTGCATGAAGCTGGGGCACTGCAGTCCAGTCCAACAGATTGATTCTCCTTTGATGAAGGAGGAGCTGAGCACTGCAGTAGCAGTAATATCTCACGCCAGATCCCTACTGCTACAGGGGACACTGCAATACAGACTACAGCAAACAGATCTGCAGGACCATTTGCAAAGCGGTTTCAGCGTCTCACTGGGAGATTTTTGCTGGCTAAATTAGAAAAATTCAGAGCATACATTAGGACTGTGACTCCAGTTAATGAGTCCTTTGTTTTATTAGATGAATTGGTAAGGAGGGTCATTTTCTAAAACATCTTTCCCAACAGAGTAAAATATCCACCACTGAAAACAGCCATAGGCAATCCATTACTTTTATATTACTCATGTAAGTTGCTCCTTACAAATAATGAGCACTCATAACTAAGCGCTGCTCAGAAGAATAAATGACTAACCAGATTTTATCAGTACACAAGCTAAATTCAATGATTTATGAAGAAATCTTGGTCCCGTCTAATGGAATTTTCCCAAAATAAATTCATGTAAACAACTTGCCACAAAGAGGCAGTCAGTGCTGGTTGGTATGTGTAAACAGCTTTAACAGTTGAGAATATAATCTCCTTGACTGCTGGGCAGTCTGGGGAGATTCATGCAGAGTCTCCGTTCAGAAAACCACCCTTGGCTCTGATCCTCTTGACATCATAATGCCACCTATTTCATTAGTTTTTAGTAAATGCTACTAACATCATAGATGGGTAGAATAATTTTTTTTTCTCTCAAAGCCAATACACCAATTTTACAGACTTCGTCAGAATCCCAGGGTGAGCATCACGGGTAATACTAGGGGAGGAGGTAAGAGAGCCAGATATTTAAAAAAATCCAGCTCCTGAATAAATGTACCACCATGTATTCATTTTCCAGTGGTGGACTACCAATACCTTCTTACATGTTCCTAGAATCAAGCTGAAAGCACAATGTGGTGGTATTAACATGCTGCAGTCATTTTTAACACGTTTCCAAGGGGACTCCTATTTACACAGCCTCTAACTGCAAAGTGAAGTCAAATACTTATTTATCTCACTGATGTTAATTTGTGCTGTTAGGAGATAACACTGAGAACAGTGTGGGTAAACTCATCTGTTAGAGTGGCTCAAACCAATGTGTGCTGGTTCCCAACCACCCAGAGCCCAGTTCTAAACGGACCCAAGCCATTTTCAGTTTGCATCACTCTCAGAAATATTTCCTTCCCTGCCTTAATTCATCCTCAAAAGCAACACATCACAGTCAGCATCAGTTCTATCAGAATAAGGGCAAGTGGGCAGGCTGGCGGAGTACCAAAACTGCAAAGACAGACAGCTTTTTCTAATGACTACTCATAAATATAGCATCATTAGCAGTTTCATGGGGATGATAGCTACAGTACAGCATGTTCTAGTGCTCAGTGGAAGAAGAAATCCTGCACTATACACACAGATTTTACAGGCACTAATATGTACCTTTTTTAGATTTGTAGAACTTTCAAGGCTTTTCACAGCTAATATTTCTACATTAGCTTGATTTCCCAATATGTCTACTAGACAGACGAAGACTGATGCTTTCTAAAAGGGACCAGTGATTTTGCATGCCTGTTCTGGGTTGACTATCTTGAGCCAGCCCCAAGAACAGCCTGATAGTTTGAGGATTTCTAAAAATCAGTTCCTTTGAGGTGTCTCAGCATAACACCTCATCAGTCTCTGCTCAACTCCAGTCAGTGACAAAAAAAATTCCCAAACACTCCTCACTCCTGAAGTCACTGCTGAATTTGGACAAGGGGCTTCCTTACAGAGATGTAAGATTTAATTTGCGGCCGCAGCCAAATGCTGCTGTTGGATACCTGGTGATTACCATCTCAGCCTGGAGCTGATGGAAGTGGTTCCTCTGACTTTTATCACGTAACTCTTAAGTTTAGATCAGCATGAACAAGATCACTATTTACTTCCACTGTCTCAGGCACTGTCTGATCAGCTCTCTGTTGTTTAACTTGTGAGCTGTTTTGAACTGCAGTTTCTTGACCATCAAAACTTTGTTTCAATTTTTAAGTTGATGTGGTTAAAAACAAAAGGAAGTGTCTTCAGCCAGTTGAGTTAAAGGATATTATCCATTCATGGCTTTTACATTAGAATGGCTTCATTTTGAAATAAGAACAGAATAGTTTAATTCAATCATTGGCACAAAAATACCAGTATCAGATAATGGAGACTTCCTAGGAAAGATATACCTGATGTCAGACAGCCTGTAAGCAGGCTGGCAGCCAGTTCTAATGGAAAAACAGTCTGTGAAGAATTCCCAGCATATTATATTCCCAGGCTTTCTAGAAGCTATTTTTCTGGCTAATCAAAACCCAGAAGCTATGTCTTCAGCAGATATAGAATAACATCCTTGCTGAAATACATCAGCTCAAGATCTGGCCCACAGCATGAATTTAAGATGTTTAGCTACACTTGAACCCAATTCTTTTTCTACCCACCTAGTTTTAATCAGGTGTGACAGCATTTGGAGTCAGTTTATTCAGGGCAGCGCATTGAAATGGGAAATCAAACCGGAATGACAGAAATTTGCAATGACTTTGCAGAAACGGATGTATCACGGATGAGGCATCAGAGAAGTCACAGCTCTGTGCCTTGTCCATAGCCATCTGCACGTACCCGCTGGCCAGCTTGTACCCTGTGGCGCACGGAACTGCTAATGGAGAGGGCTCAGCCAGCCCTCAGCTGCAAGGTGTAGGGCAAATACAGGGATCAGTGCGTATGAGTTTAAAGCGTTCTGTGCCAACATGGATTAATCTACAAAAGAATTTAATGAAGCATGAAATGTGAGTGGTGTTTATGCAGCGTCTGGGCTATATAGAACTACAACTATGATACCTTTGAACCCTCCTTCTTAAAAAGCTCTTTTCCTAGTCTCCTTTTTATAAAATATTATTTGAGGTCATATATATTCAGGGCACTGTATGCTGTTGAGAACTGCTGATGATGTTCGATAGCTTAATTTACCAATACAACTATTTCAGGTCTCTTAGGGACTATTTGCCAATCTTAATATAATACTGGAAGATGAGATTTGTAACTAGGTGAATGCACAGGGTATACACAGAGATAGGACCGGTCTCCCAATCAGATGGGATGCTCCTTCCACAAATAATGGGTTTTCACGGTGTTAGGCAGCACTTTGGGCAGTCCATTGCGGAGGAAAGTGGGACATATCCACACTTTCCCTCCTGCTTTCACACACTCTGTCAATCTAGACAAATTGTTTAATCTCCTTACACCTGGTAACCTGTAAAACAGTTATTCTGAACCTTAATTGCTATTTGTGAAGCATTCAAGAACTTCAAATGAAGAGTGACACGGAATAAAGTATTGTCTGCTCCTTTGAAACTTTGGGGCTCTTCATTAACCATCAACAGCGCTCAATTCTCCTCCTAATTACTTCAGCCTTATTTCGCTACCAGTCTCTAAAATAATTATGCATGTTGTTGTGATAAGAACAGATTCAGGCTGAGGTTTCCTGCTTTCAGAATCAACTGAAGATCTTTCAGTTACGAGGGCAGTTCAATTTTAAGCTGAATTGGCCAGTGTGTTTCCTCAGCTGGTTATTTCCCACACCCAACCCGTTCCCCTTTCTTCCCAGATTTTTGTTCTGCTTTCTTTTTCATCCAACAGCAGATTATTGCAGCAGTTCACCTTCCCGAGGTCTACGTCAGGCTTTTACCTCGTTCAAGATTACACCACTTTCAGAACCAGGTAACGTTTCTCATGTCTGGAAATGGTCAGTAGCAGGGCATAGAATTCTCAGCTAAAGTATAAACGTAACGTTTTGTGTAATATAGTCTGTAGTGTACAGTTTAGAGTATAAATATTTGAAGTATAGTTCCAATAATCCCTGGAGAATTGGATTCTTTCAATCTACACCTCATGGTGGTCGAGGCCAATGACACCCAACCCCTCCACAGGCTCGGTTGAGTCTGTGTATTTTCTGCTCAACTACCATTCAGAGGTCAGGGCTCGGGGTCAGGGGTCAGGACTTGGGGTCAGAGGTCAGGGTCAGGGGTCAGAGGTCAGGTTATGAGGTCAGGTGTTGGGGTCAGAGGTCAAGGGTCAGGGCTTGGGTTCTGGGGTCTGGTCTTGGGGTCAGCGGTTGGAGTCAGAGTCAGAGGTCAAAGGTCAGGGGTCAGGTGTTGGGNGGTCAGGGCTCAGGGTCAGTGCTTGGGGTCAGGAGTCAGACCTTGGGGTTGGGGTCAGAGTCAGGGAAGAGTCAGGGAGCTCATTCTGGCCCCTGCCCTCTGACCCCTGACCCCCACCCCGACCCTTTTAAAACTTTGTTTCAATTTTTAAGTTGATTTGGTTAAAACCAAAAGGGAGTATCTTCAGCCAGTTGAGTTAAAGGATATTATCCATTCATGCCTTTTACATTACAATGGCTTCATTTCGAAATAAGAACAGAATAGTTTAATTCAATTAATCAGATTCTTTCAATCTATACCTCATGGTGGTAGAGGCCAAGGACACCCATCCCAACAGGCTCGGTTGGATTGCTGTGTTTTCTGCTCAACTACCATTCAGAGGTCAGGGCTCGGGGTCAGGTCCCAGGGTCAGAGGTCAGGGGTCAGAGGTTGGCATCAGGGGTCAGAGGTCAGAGGTCAGGGGTCGGGGGTCGGGGGTCAGGGCTTTATATCCCTGCTGTTTCCTTGAGAATTGCTAGAGCTCCACATACAGAGGCCTATGAGATGCTCACCCGAAACTGTGCTAGATAATCTCACCGTTAATCTTTTTAAGAAAAAGGTACCAGGACCAGGTAAGGGTCATTGTTTTATGAGCTCTAGAATTCTCAAGAAAGCAGCAGGGATATAAAGCACTGACCCCTGAGCCCTGATCCTGAGCCCTGACCCTGACACCTGAGCCTTGACCCCAAGCCCTGAGCCCTGACCATTTTAAGTCCCCAAATCCCTAAGATCTTTTGACATCTCCAGCACAGAGCACCAGCGCCACCTTCACATCCTGTGTTGTAGCCAGCTTGAAAATGTGGCAGCTTTTGGCCGCTGGTGTCCCACGCCACAGTGCGTGAGTAGCTTTCACAGTGAAACCTCTTCTCTCCCCACACAAACGCCTTTAGTCTCGCTCTTTCCATCACAACTTAATAGCCTGCAGCTATCAGTAAAATAATGACCAGTAATATTTTCATATGGAACTCTTTTTGGAGAAGTCCTCCCATTTATACTTCCTAGGGACCGTTCTTGCAGCCCTCTCCCGTGCCAGGAATCCCACTGACTGGTGAGAAGGCTGCAGAATAGTGCCCTTTGGGTGTTAGTTTTGGAGTAAGCTGCCAGGTCTCCGCAGCTCATGGCTCGGTGTGCTAACCCAATTATGTTTGACATCCGAGGTCAACAAGATCATTGGAAACGTCCCATTGCTGATCTTCTGAGGAGTCTCAGAGGTTTCTCCCTGACAGCGGCTGTTAAACTGCCTGTTGTAGACGCTGGAACCAGCTGGGAAAGAAATATCTTCCTGCAAACGTTGTCTCTGTGGCTGCTGCTTTGTGTAATTGCTCCTTACAGGCACACATGAAGTGTCTTGTTCGTCTGATCGGGATGGCACCAAACCCCACTCAGATCTATAAATTCACAAACATCGACTCTCTATCTGAGCTAGTGAGATCAAAGCTGCTGTGTTCTACACGGGTAAATGGATACACTAATGTCATTGAAAAGGGGCAAACAGCCTACAAAGGGAAGTTTAGTAGGGAATTAGACATGCAGCCTTTAATACGTGTCCTTCCCTTACAAGAAAGAAGGATTTATTTCCATACCTATGCTACTGCATTAGGGATATTTAGATCAGATCTAAAACACTGCAAATTGTTTAATTTCATTTCAATGCAACGAACAGAGCAGCCACCAGAATCTCCAGAATAAGAAGACTATTTTGAACATTTGAAAGTGTGGCAGAGAACTTGTGTTGGATTTTTTCCTGTTTATTATTTTTTTTCCATTTGCCTCCAGATACTTAAGTCCTTCTGGAGTGCTTGGGTCACATTATCAAGCTTTTCCACACAAGGACTTTTCAAAATGCAAGCTGAGATTCTTGTGCATCCACATGAGACAGGAATGGAGGCCCTAAGCAATGCACCAAGTGTTGCTAAAACTCCATCAACAGGACAAGATTTACCAACATGGTGTTGGTTTCAGCTGAGTGATGGTGATTTACACCAGGCAAGACAGTGGTCCCTGGTTTGTCAATGAAGCACTTTGATTTCCATACTGCTCTGTAGGACATATACTGCTTACGGCTGCACAAGAAATTCTCTACTGTGAGGGTGGTGACACATTGGACCAGGTTGCCCAGAGAAGCTGTGGTTGCCCCACAGGAGAGGGCTGGAGCACCTCTCCTATGGAGACAGGCTGAGAGAGCTGGGGCTGTTCAGCCTGAAGAAGAGAAGGCTCCAGGGAGACCTTCTAGCAGCCTTCCAGGATCTGAAGGGAGCTCCAGAAGAGCAGGAGAGGGACTCTTTGTCAGGGAGTGTAGCGATAGGACGAGGAGTAATGGTTTTAAATTGAAAGAGGGGAGATTTAGATTAGGTACTAGAAAGAAATTCTTTACTTTGAGGGTGGTAAGGCACTGGAACAGATTGTCCAGAGAAGTTGTGGAAGCTCCATGCCTGGAGGGATTCAAGGCCAGGCAGGATGGGGTTTTGAGCAACCTGCTCTAGTGGGAGGTGTCTCTGCCCATGGCAGAGGGATGGAACTGGATGGTTTTTAAGGTCCCTTCCAACTCTAACCATTCTATGATTCTATGATGAAGATACAGTTGTAGTGTCCCAGTGCATGAGACTCACTCTCCTGGCCTTATCCCAGGCCTTCACTGCCTACCTGGGCCTTGGGTATCTCACCTCTGCCAGCTCTGTGACCCCCCCCAGTCACACGGAGCCAGGCTACCTGCCCTGCTGGCCATGTCCCCTGTACTCCCAGGTGGAAGACCGCAGCATAACAGATATACTCTGGCACTTTGCATTAACTTGGGAAACCTCCATCCCCAACTTTGGGCACAGCAGCAGCTCTCTTGGGGACGGATTCATGCCTTGTGAATGCTATGGATCCGAGTCTGTTGTGAGTGACACAGACGGTTGTGCTGTTGCTCCGCAGAGCACAGGCTGGCCCTACACCTCTATACATGTCAGAGAGGTATAAATTAGAGATTTGTCACCCACTATGAAAGCCACCAAGGCCCCAGGAAAGCCCTGTGTGGGTGGATACAGCTGGCCACATAGTGTCGCTGTTACCCCAGATTTTGGAACTGATCATTCATCTTCTGGTCTACAGCATGAAGCAGGTAAAAACACAAAACAACTGTCCCTTTAAAAAGGAAAAAAAATAAATTCTCTGGTATCATCTATTTCTCTCTCCTTTAAAACGCACAACTTTTTCTGCCCTGTCCTCCCCTCCTCTTTTCTCCTGGGAACCAGGATTCCTAAGCTCTGCTTGGAACCAAAGTTCAGATTTTTTGGCAGCGGAAAGGGACTCAAATGAGAGCTAAATTAAACCTTTTCAAAACTTCCCCAGCCAGCCGGGTAGCAGACAAGAGGCACATTCCAGGACCGTGTGGGAGATCTGAGCACTGAGGCAGACAGCAAAGGCAAAGGTGATGCTTTCAGCTTTTGCAGAGGTGCCAATCCGTCTGCGCCGGCCCAGCTGCAGCCTGCACAAGGGTCAGTGCTACTGTCCCCACAAAAATAAAAATCTCTCCCAGATATTCTCCTGGCCAGGCTAAACATATAAGGTCCCTTCCAAAAAGGACAGTACAGCAGTGCAGCAGCATGCTGGGATTATGGTGTGGATTTACACAAGTTTAGTGCAGAGGACAGGGATTGGAGGCAGGATGCTTCCTGATTTTGGAGGTAACAGGCGGCCACATCAAAGAACCCAATAGAACTGGGCACCCCTCACCCTTCTCCGATTTTCTGCTTGGGTCTGCTCCAGAGCATACAAAAGCCAGTGGAAAGGTTTCCTGTTGGCTTCAGGGACAATGACATTCACTTGCCATCTCTTCCCTTATCTTTCTAAAGCAGCTGTGAAGCACGGGTGACGAGCACATCCAACAGAATACGGGTGGGAAGGGAAACAGTACAAAATTCTGCTGCTAGCGCTGTGCTGACCTTCTGCTGGGAATGCTTGGAAAACTTCAGCTTTGAGGAATTTTACGTTTTGTCACAATTTCATAACAGTAGGACATATACTTGGAAAAAACTAGAAAGTACTGATTTTTCTAAGCTTTAAACCAAGATTTTTCCCCAAGATAAGGGAAATGGACTCTTTTCAACCATCCTCCCCCCCCCCCCCATCATTTTGTACAAACTGTTTCACCGAAATGTTTTTGAACGGCAAAATGGAAACATTTAATGCAAGCAAGATCTCATTACATGGTGCGTGGGCCACAGCCACATAACACTAACTGCCATTGAGGTACATCTGTGTGCACCAACAAAGGACCTGGCCCATGTTATTTTCATTTTCTAAGTGTTTTTCTAGAAATATCTGGGGAGAATCACCATTACTGGTCTCTAAAACAGGCCAGACAAACATCTGACAGAAAACACTTAGGTGGAGTTCCTTCTGTTTCAGAGCAGGCAGAAAGACTTTAGGTCTATGATTCTATGGCAACACCGCAATCTCTGCAAAACTGTATGGTTTGTTCCCAGAACCATAAATCTAGCCTGGCATCATTGGAAACTCAGTGTTGGAAAGCTCAGTTTAATTTCAGATTTATTGCAGTAATCAAAACTAAACAGAATCAGCCCAAGACCGAGCCTCCTACCTGAACCTGTGACTTGTGGAGTGAAAGTTACTTGAATTTTCTGGTACTTACAAATTCCGACTGGATCAGAAATGTCACAATCATTTTATGTTTTGGCTTTCAGTAGAACTGGAGTCAAAGCTGTTGCCCCAGACAAACAAAATAAACTCCTGGATCTTAGTCTGTTGGCTGATGATGAAGGCATAGTGGAGTATGCTAATTTTTGTTGAATTATCTAATGTCCTCATGTAAATGAAAAACTGCCATGTCAGGCAGTGACTGAGCCACCCCTTCTGTCAACATTGATTTCTACTCTGTGATTCAGTGTTTTCCTTGATGGCCCCTACCAAAGTCAGGGAGGGCAAAAATATATGCAATTTAATGACTGACCTCCAACCCTACCAAAGTGTTGTCCTTCATGCGTAAGGACTAAGATTCTATTGACTAGTGGGGCCCTAAATGAATAAAAATGGATTTATTTATTTTATTCCAATTCATTATCTATCTATAACTGACACTCTAGTCAAGTCCACATGCCATCACTGAAATTTTTACTATTAGGGTTCCCAAACAATAAATAAATACTGGATCCCTAATCAGAAGGTCCAAACTAATAAGTGCCAAAACACTGGCTAGTCAAAACTGACATATCACTGTTTTGTCTTAAGGCCACCCATAATTTTAAATTACATTTTAAAATCTAGATGTTTGAATTTTACTGCATTTAAGTAGACAACTATTGAACTATTTGCTGTAAAATACATCTAAAGAGTTTATACCTTCCACTGGAAAAGCACTGGCCAACCTCTTAGCAAGATAAGAATCTAATTATATATGTTTAAAGTGACATTTAGAGGCCTCAGTTCTTTTCATATTTGATCTCAGATCTTAGAGCTGGCATCTGTTTCTCCTTTTAGTTAAGAAACCAAAAGACTATTTACATATTCTTAGGACTGTATCTCCAATTAAATCTTTTTCAGAACTGCACTCTCAACATTTCATATTAAGTTTCTTGGCAGACAACTATCTTTTTCTTTAAGAGATTTATTTATTCAGTTGGATAATTTTTTTCATCCTTTGCCTGGGCACTTGGAGTCTTCGACCTCACCATCCTATAATTAGAAAAATGACCCTAGTTAGAAGCTTTAGAGCTCTGCTCCAAAATGTCTTCTTCCTAGTTCTTTTATTTATCCACCTTTTTACTGATGTGGCTTCATCTAGTCATTGCCTTTCTAACACAATCTGCAGTGGCAGAGTGGAGTTCATCAGGCATTTAGAAACACGTTATCAAAGACCGACATCCAAAACAAGAAATCAGTTCACTGAATGGTGACAAAATATTTCTACATTTATCAATACATGAGAAGGAGAGGTGGGTGGGGAAGGCAAGAAAAACAGAGGGAAAAGACTCTTACAAACCATTCCTTCTTTCCAAAGTGTAAGAGATCATTCCTAATCCCACAGAGTAGGTAGAGTTCCCTATTGCCTCGTTTCCCTAACCAAACCCCTTTATATTTTCTGTTTAGCTTTCAGATATTGAAATGTCTGCCCAGGTGTCTCAGCACAGACATAATAACCAGCCATCAGCTCCCCAGCATCTCATCACGCCCCATTGTAGAGCGGATGAACAGAGGCATTCTCCTGCTTTCCCCAGATGGCTGACGAATGGATGTCCTTTACAACACGCCTGGAAAGCCACCAGATCTGTGCTCCTTTGGACTAGGGTAGGAAGCAGGTTCCTGAATATTTCAAGCTCCTCCTGACAGCTCCTCTGTCAGCACCCCCTGAGGAATGGAGAGCAGTGGATCCTCCTCCCACCACTGCCCTTGACATCAGCAAAGCAAGACTCACTGGGTCCATCCTCAGTGGCACCACTGTGAATCTCCTTAACCTCTGAGTTATTCTTCTTCTGCTTGACACAGGAATCTAATTTACCAGGAATAGATATTCAGGATTTAGTATCTAAATATAAGAAGAGTAAATAGAAGTAGGCTTTGGTCTCTTAGATCTAAATTGCATTTCCTTACTTATTATAAAACATTAAATCCAAGCCTAGTATGAACAAAACTTTACTGACATCTAATCCAATTATCTACATATCCCACAAATGATACTATCTGAACTTTCTGACAGAGCAACAGCTGGGCTGCAAGATTTTGCAGAAGTATTTTGTGGAATCAGATTGAAGTGTGTGTCCTACGCAGCTGTATCTCCAGATGGGGCCGCCAGAGCTGGGGAAACCTTTCCAAGCCTGCACCAGGGGCACTGACAGGGTTGTATCACCCGTTCCCAGTGTACAACTGTATTGGCTGAACTTCATATGCATTTTACTCCAGTTCTTCTCTGAATCGTTCTTTATAGGAACCTCTGTCTGCTCACAGTACAGTAAAACTACCATTTTAGTCCTAAAGTTAGACAAACTGGCTACTTCCAGCCATTCCCCAGCTCCAACTTCATGGGAGCAAGGCAATCTTTGTGGTGATCAAGGACAACACACAAAATTAACTTAAAGCAAGTCCTTTGTCTGTAAAAGTCAGATTAATACCATAAAACCAAAATGTTAATTTGCTACAGTTTAAAAATAGTAAATAATCTCTGATCCATATAAAGAAGTTGGAAAGTCTTGTTGTGGCAGAGCACATCAATGGGCCATCTAGGAGCAGAAGGCCTGGAAATCCAGACTTGTGAGTGATCAGTGATTTAACTCCTTTTCCTTACTCCAGTGTCAGTCCAGACTAACTCTGCTGATTCCAGGGCAATGCTCTCCACGTTAAGGACCAAATGAGACTCTGGCCTCCAGTGTAAGATGGAGACTGTAATTCCAGCTGGGGGATGGGGTGTGGTTTGCAGACATCGATAAACCACGGCACATCCCCTCTTGTGGTTCATGATGTCATTGGAATGACTCAATAGAATTACAGCCTTATGTCGATCCGGGTGTATATTATTCTACCAAAATTAAAGCTTTTGAAATAGGAGCTTATTGTTTTTAATAACTTCAGTTATATAATTCCTTTCTCATGTTAGTGCTTCAGTAAACATTTCTCATGTTAAATTTTACTCCAGATCCATCCTTGCCAGTTTTAGGCTCAGAACTGATATATTGGAATAATCCTCTTCGTTTTAAGTCCCACAGACACTGTGCTGTTCACATGATGTCATTCTGTGTGTATTCCTTCATTTACTACTGGTGAGTCATTATTATCGTAGCTAATAGAAAGAGGATTATCTCTTTATTAAATCAAAGGTACGGCATTTTGGTGGTGGTGGTTTGCCTCCTTGATTTTTAACCCTTTAAATTACATGAGCCAGGATTTTTCACCATGGGCTGTCCACGAGAGGCACAGAGCTGCTGCCAGAAGCTGCCACAAAGTCATCGGGGAAATTAAGACAGTTAATTCCTCACCCAAGCTCAGGACTACGACAGAGCAAGTCACTTGGAGCCAACGCAGCCTAAGAGTCTTTGAAAGTCTTAGCTTCTCTGTCACATTTTTTTTTTTTTATCCATAAAATACAATTAATCTCTACCTCAACAGCAACACCGGGATTATAATACACTGCAAAGACAGTAGGAGCACACCTAACAAGGTATTAATATAAGTGAAATGATCACTGTTGTGAGAAAAGGCCAATAGGAACGGGGGCTACATAATAATCTTTCTAGGAAACAGCTCTCATGCAACAGAGGTTTTTTCAGAAGGCTGCAGAGCTATGAGGACCTAAAAGATCAACTAGAGAAAGCAATCCTGTCTGCATTATTTATAGAATTTGTTTCTAATAGGAATTTTCAGTATTTAAAATCTATTTCATTCTAAATTGAAATGTCAGATTTCCCCCACAAATCAAGATTTTTATAAGACTTTCCAAGACACAGACTCAGCTAAATGTTTTTTGTTCTGGTTGTGTAGAAACAATGAAATGTATTAATACAAACGTATGTTATTAAATATCTATCTCTGGAACCTTAGTATAAACATGAAAATCTAAATATTAATTAGAATTATGAAGTGAAAACCCCCCACTTCATAAAATTCCTCTCAACAAAGCCAAGATGCTTCTTTTTAACTTTCCCATGCAAAAATTTGCCCAAAATTGATACCCTCCCTGGAGAAACATTTCAGTTTTACTGAAACTGCATTTATCAACAGAAAACTGCTCCGTCAAAAAATTTTCAAAGAGCTCCATTTAATTTAAACAGTGATCATTGCTGTGATAGAAACAAAAGCTGTCCATTTGCACTACTTCATGAAGAATGATTCCAGAAAGCAGCTCCTAGAGCTGTGATATCTCTTTACAGTAATCTTAGTGTCTCCGCGAGTGACTGGTAAGAAACGCATTAACCAGCCACCATCAATCGTGGCTTTCTCTGCGTTACAGCGAAAGATGCCAAGTCAGCCATCACCTTAGAGGAAACAGCAGCTGTGGGTAGAATGTACAAGACTGAATGAAATCTTACCGGCACATTTCCTTCTCTTATCTACCCTGTCACCCATTATCAGACAGTGGATTATAATAAAGAACACAAGGTTGAAACACAATTATCCCTGAATGTGTTCGAGGACTCACAAATCTGCTAATGTTACTAACAAGCCGAGTTACCCATTGCAGAACACATCAGCACTCCAGACGAAGGCTTAACTGTTAATGAAACCTAAATCTCAGCTCCAGAGATAAATTTCAAGCTTCTTGTGGCTTAAACCTGGAAGCCAATACATCATGGAAACTTTTAAGAATTATCTAAAGGACAAGCAATGTTGGTAAGTCGCCATAACTAAATCTTAGCTGATTTCACATCTGAGGGATCTAAGCAGCAAGACGTGGTCACTGAAATTATGTCTCATGTTTTTGTTACGGCATGTCAAAATCCACCATACTGCGACAATGGTATCAGACCCAGGGTATTAATGCCTTTAACAGGGAGGAATAAGCTTCTGGATTGGCAATCCTTCCAGTGTCCTACCAGCAACCAGTGTCAGTCTGGTACTGAGAAAACCAACAGCTTTAAAGACACAGACCCTCAATATGATGCCACTCAGGTAACTAGGAGCCAGGAAATCCAGGTTTTCTCTCCACTTTTACAACAGATTTTCTTTATGACTATGAAAAAGCCTTTTCTCTTAAATAAAATGTACCTTTTATAATTATATTGCTAAGTTTTGCTATTATAACATTCTTTATGGTTACAGCACTATTTGGAAAGAGATGCTTATTTTGGAATAAGAATGCCCTTTCCCTTTCCATAGGTACACACCATTTTCAGACAAGCATAAGCTAAATGGGGAAAGAGTGAGGGAAATAAGGCATTCTTATTCCAAAAGAATTATTCAGTCATAGATCTGAAGTGGGATAACTACAGGGGTATAGACAAGGTTTAAGACAAACACAGACAAACTTTATGAGACACCTTGGGCCCTGGCCACAAAATACCTTGAGGATTAGGGTCCAGACCTTGAACTTGAGTCAATACCCTTGGAAAGGACAATTTGGTATTCTCATCGCAGCGGTTACTGAGGAGGTGCATTACAGACAACGCGATCAACAACAAAATCTCTGTCCTTCAGCACTCCATCTGTAGCGCAGGGATAACATACATCATACATATAACCACGTTATAAGAGCCCTTTGTCAATCATTTCTATTTAGGTTGGGGATATCTAAAGATTAAGAAGAAGCTCTGTGTATTACAGAAACACAAAGAGATCTTTTTAGAAATAGAATGATAAAAAACTAACAGATGCTTTGTTTTCATTAACAAATCAGCTGTACTGCACTGAAAAAAACATCATGCAACAAACACACACGGGTCATTAGGAGCTATTTTCCCACCTCCTCAATTTAGATATAAATGCAGAGATGTGTGTGACTGTCTACAAAATCTATAGGTAGATGCCATGCTCTACTTAAACCCAGACCCAAGCTTCTCCCCACTAGAGGGGGGAGAAGAGCAATTGCTTTGGCTAAATGCATGAAACATAACAAAATCAAAACCACAGTCAGGAGAGTAACATACAATTCTAAATGGAACTTGAAAACTTGAGAAGTCATTTAAGGGAACCACATTAAATGCTAAAATGTTTAATGGGACCCATGTGTCTCAGGCAGAGAAAGAGAGTGAGAGAAATGTAACAGAGGAAATCAAGGAGACAATATGTCTGTGCGACTTGTTCTAATTAGGGGCACAGTGCTGGTGAGGATCATTCATTATAATTTAGTTAAATCTTTAGCATGGCAAAGGCACCTCTGTATAGTGGTATAAAACAAAAGACCCCCAGTCGTAAACCAAGTTAAGGCCCATAGAACAGAGGTTAATTTCAGTCACTTGTGAACGCTAAGGGCAGTACATCACATGAACACCAGCACTTCTTTACTGCCGTGGAGTTGGGCTCCAGCTAGCAGATGTCTGCAAATTTGGCATGTGGGGGGTGGTACCGGGGAGGGCAGTGGCGCATTGTCTCCAACTCGTCTGTCGCTTAACTGAGTGGATCTGTCTGTTTCTTTTAGCAGGGGTGGGAAAGGAGTTCAAAGAAAGAATCAAAACAATCCATCCCTCCAAGCTTTGGAATATCTGAACTGAGCCCAAATATCACCAAGCACTTCCCAATCTCTGCTTTGAAACAAGAGAGCGGAGGATGATTTGCAGCAGTTTGGGATGATTTACACACACACAGCATGTGCAACGCTGCAGTGTTATTTTAAAACTTATAAAGCATCAGAAGACCGACTGGGGGTCAGGTTCAGGTTTGCGACACCGCTTTGTGTTGTTGCACAGCCTAGCTGCAGAACCAGCTTCAGCCGCGTTCCCCCAGCACAAATTAGGGCCACGGTGGACCTAATTCAGATTGCATTTGCCATTGTGTATTTTAGGAGTAATTCTATTTAAATATGGGTCAGATTCTTAGCTGGTGTAAAGCAGCTGAGCTGCCTGCATTCCAGTGCAGATAAACTAATTCACACCAGCTGAATGCTGGGCCAGTGGAATTACATTGCTGTAAATCCAGTGCGAGATCAGAACGGCGTTAACCTGGGTTAGCACTGGTGGAACTGAGAACAGAATTTAACCCACAACATTTTGACACTGTTCCAAATATTCGTAAAACCCATATTAATTTTGAGTGTAAATGTGCCAAATTCACCCTGGTGTCATTCAGAGTCCAAAAAAATTACACCCTAGGGATAAATTTGGCTCTGCTTATTTAATCTAAGTACACGGCATCATCCCAGCAAGGAAAGCAAATGAGCAATAAACATAAGTTTGCTGTTGGATGTTGTCTCCTTACTCCTCAGCTTTCTAGTACATTTTGTTTTTGGAGCTTATTTAAACGAGCAGTTTATGGTTTGATCAAGTCCTAAACAGGAAACCTAAAGGGTTTATAAAACATTGAGTGTTCTCATTACAACTGACCTAAAAAACTCCAAAGTGGCAATCTTCCTTTCTATTATACCTGCTGTTACTGTGACGGGAATGTTTTCTAGTGGTTAACACAGACATCAGGGAGTCAGGACTCTTGAGGTCTAACTCTCGGCTTTGCCACTGACTTGTTGTGTGGGCTTGGGGGAATCATTTAAGTTCTCTGTGCTTGAGTTTACTTATATGGTTTGGGACAATTAATGATCGCCAAAGGGCTTTGGGTTCCTCAGATGAAAACAGAAGGGGTAGTGTTCAGAAGTATGACAGGAATGCCCTCCCCTTTTCTATGTGACATTAGGGTAACACACTAATCAAATTACCCCATAAAATAGCCATAATAAACATTACAGTACCATAAAAATAACAATACTTGTACCGAGGCATAAAGATAATAATACAGAGTTATTTATTAAGCTGCTCATTACCATGTTGCCAGGCACCTTAAACACAAATCAGAGTGCATCCTGGGCCAAAATTGTTTTTGATACAAGTGGAGCTCCACTAAATTCCAGAGAGACCATGCCCAGGCCATGCCAATCAATGTGACACTACTCAAGTTACAGGGGATTTCAGTGGTTTTCACCAGAATAAGTTCTGGCCACTTACACAACTCCTTTATAGACCTCAGCAATAATAAATTATGATAAAGTATGCTGAAAAGAAGGAAATTTAAATCCTAGATGAATTGCCTTTTCCTGATTCCAAAGCTCAACCTCCCACCCCCAAATTTTGAAACAAGGTTTCGGGGCACTGTCTTCGTCATCCTGTCCTTCAAATACACTGAGTATTGTTTTCCTTCCACTTGTGTTGGTGTGAGATGGCAAGGCGTACATTTTTCAGAGACTGAAGAAATCACAAGTCAAAGAATGGAAACAATCTAGGTCACCAGTCCACAATTTAGGTCTCACCAACATCAGGCCTTTTTCCCAACTCCTCCCAGTATGGAGGTTAGCAGCGCAAGCTGGCAGTGTCTGGCCAGGAGAAGAAGCAGAGGACAAAGCCACCATACCAGAGAGGAGGAACCGGGTGCACAGAAACAGGACTGATAAAGCCTGGGTTCATGTTGCAGTTGCCAGTGACTTAATACAGGCTCTTGGACAAGTCACAGCATAATCTATTTTAAACTAATTCTGCCTCGATGCGTCTTTGAAAGAGGGATTATGAGGGCTGATGTTTGCAGAGTATTTCCATGATGGACACTACTACATGATATGTTACCTTCCCCTAGCAGCTACCAAATCATCACTTCACACTGCTGTAACTCAAATTGCCTGTGTTTCCTTAGTTTGAAGCAGAAAAGCTACATTTCTTGGCTGATGATGTTAACTTTTAAGGCTTAATGAAAGTAGTGACATGGACTTTCCCAGGAATTGTTACACAATGTATATGATACATATTACACTGCCTAAACTCCACTAAATGGTTGGATACCACTCCCAGGCTCATCTACAGGTGTATCCAGACCAAGATGTTCATGTGCTGAGTTGGAAAGTAGAACTGGAAATCACCCAATGTGAACTGACTTGACAATAAAAGTCACTTCAGTGCAATAAATCACACAAGTCTCTCATGTGAGGGGCAAAGTAGGTGGTATCAATGTGGAGTCTGGGATTCAAAACAGTAGAAATACCAGGAACTAGAAGGAGCCAATTTATCTAGTCACCTGTCAACAGAGTCGAGGAATGGTATGAAAACTGCTTTGATTACTAGAAGTTCCCTTTTCCAAATGAGGTAACTATGCATTTAAAACATTTTAAACTTGGTTCAGTGGGTAGGGGATGAGTGGTTCATGAAATGAGTTTCATTTCAAGATTTCCTATCAGGGTATTGCATAAGAAATTTCTACCCATGTCTCTTTAAATCTCCTATTTACATAGATTAAATTTTGAATGTTCAAGAATGTCTGTATTTCAGCCAGTGAAGGAAAAAAACCAGCATGAGTAGCCTACTCTTTCTATCTCCCCACTTTCAAGGAAAAGGAAGCTGACAATAAAACAGCCAGATGAACACTTGTCTTGCTTCCAAGTGTTTGAAATAACTGGGCTGGCTGCTCCCTGAGGGCTGTGGGGCTGGAAGTGATAACAAGGCTGGTGGGGCTGTGACCTTCCAGCCACTGCCCTGCCCCACAGCCCCCAAGCAAGGTGGGCAGGGCAGGCCCATGGCTGCAGTCAGCTTCAGCCAAGCATCCACAGCATCAGTGGGGTCCACTGTCATGAGGTCAAGCTGAAAAGTCAAGTCAGGATCAGCTCTGGTGAGGGTGACCAAGGTCAGACACTGTCCTGGGACTGCCAGGCAAGTCCATGGTGATAAGGCAAGTCCAAAACTAAGCAATGTCTTCAATGCCAGATCAGTGGGAGTCACTGCAGACAGGCTCTGCAACAGCACAGATCAAACAGGAGCCCAGAACCCAGAGCGGAGCTTAGTGCTCCCGGACACATGGGTGGGAATGTGGGGAGGCTCCAGGTGAGGCTGAGAGGTCAGCAGGGACCCCAACAAGCAGAATTTGTC